>JAGDQP010015604.1:0-13111 GCA_022664845.1 Lepisma saccharinum
AAAGCTAAATAGGATGTCCATACAAATTCCCTTGATTGTACGAATTTTCTTTCTAAAATTTCTCTAATGAGCGCTATAATATGTGCTACATTTTTTTTCCCAATCAATCAAAGAAGTGTCACATAAACAAACATTTAGTTGTATATTCTCAAGTGGTAGAATCTAGACACTCGATTGTCGCCGCTAAAGTAAAATGCTAAGGGGCCGCAGGGCCACCGTAGCTGGACTTCTGGCCACCAAGGCCACTTTCGTCCTTTTGAATTATGTATATATTTTTTTTTAGGAAAATAATTATAATTTATTTGTAAAAACATAACCGGAAGTCCGTTAAGACATAATAGCCCTATCTATCAAAATCTAATGGAATTTTATTTAAATTATCACCTGAGAAGAGCACAATAATTGCACAGGAAACATGAATTTAAACAAGAGCCAGTTATTTAGTGAATTGAAATAATGATTTAGGTTTGTTTAGGTAAAAATAAGGAATTTTTGTGAAAAGGAAATGTATTAGATTCTATGCTAAATTCTAAATTCATTCTCCAATATCATCATCAATCATTTCCGGAAGTGACGAACGCGCTCAAGATGTAAGAATTTAATTGTAATTTTGTATAATTGTTTAATTACTTTTGTTTATGTTCACTGTGAATTTTCAATTGGAAGTTCTGATTTGGATTTTCTTTGTCAGCTTTACTTGTGTAAGTTTGATTTCTTATATTTAGTGAAGGGTTGCTGTCCAATGTAAATATGTCCATCCGTTGACTGAAGTATGTTCATTCTAAATTGGAAGATTTCCTCCGATGCAGTGTTAATGACGTCTGAGATTTTGTGAAAAGATTCCCTATCTTGTGGAATGCCCAATGTCAGAACTGTGGATACCCATTTAGTAATGTTTTGAAGAAACTCTTTTAAAATTTGATCTAACTTTCCTTCAGTAGGTTGTTTTGAACTGTTTTCTATCTCATCTGGAACGTTTTTTGAGTGTTCTGTCTTATTGGAGACCGCAGATGAATCCTCTTTTTGAACGGGTTCATAAATAATATTCTTGTTGGCCCTGAAAATTTTTTGAGGAAGGTGACTTCTTCTATCATTGGGGCGCCTGGGACAATTTGAGGCCCCCGTCCGGTGTCCTTTTATGTTACATGTAGCGCAAAAATTCCTATTTGGTGTCTTATTACATGTGAAACTCAAGTGTTTATTCCCATATTTATAACAGAATGGATCGTTTTTGCAAAGAGAATTTGTGTGGTATTGAAAGCACGAAAAACATGGTTTAGGTCTACCAGTAGAAATTGACTCTTCTACCTTGTGTCTCGAATATCCTATAGTTAAGCCATTTGTAATGAGATGGCTGACCAATTCTGGTTTTTTTGTAAACAGTCTGATCAAAGTAGTAGGTTCCCTATCATTTCTGATGCGCGTTATGTTAGTTAAAGGCAATTTATTTTCTTTTATAAGATGTAGTTTAAGATCTTCAATTTTGACTCTAGTGTCAACCCCTTTTACTACACAGGTGAAAGTAGTGGTAGTGGTAGCTTTTTGAGGTACGATCGCCGTCTTCCGGAATTAAAATTAATCGCTTATCCTTCACAAAAGATAAAAGGTCTTAAACTAACATTCAAAAACAAAGAATCTAGAGATATTTTCCTCAAAACATTCACTCAATTGTCTTCATGTTAACTGATTTCAAATTTTTAATAGTTGTCTCATTTATGCAAGAAATGGGAAAAAGTGTAGCTTCTTGCAGTAAGTAACAAAACCATTAGCAAATTATGAACGGCGCTTAGTCAAGCATTTTTGTGTATGCAATTGTTTAAAATTTCCTAAATTGAAGCAATCCGTATATAAATTAGTTAATTTCAAAATTTCCGCTTACATTGGCGCCATCTGTTATGTACAAAACTTTTCAGTGTATACGAAAAAAAAACATGTTATTCATCATAATGTGTATTATAATACATTGTGTTTCAATTCTCGAGGTCTTAGTGTCATAGCAAAACGTTTACTTTGCATATTATGAGCATTTATGGGTCATCATGAAATGAATTTTAAACCAACAAAGTTACGTAAAATTGAGTGCGTTTATTTATGAATACTATTCATTATTCAATTTATGGCATTTTCAAGTGCATCGGTACTTCATAATTAGCAATTATAATAAAAAAATACAATTTCACGGAAATGTTCCACTCAAAGTGTGTATTCCAAGAATGTGGAATTACCTATTAGCACGGACCGTGGAACCGCATTATTTAAGCTAGACACCCAATTATTAAGGTAAAGACCGCATTATTAAGTTTATTATTTAACCGCAGCTAAAGAAGCACTATTTTATTATGCGTTTCATTTACAAGTTTGTAAGCTTTAAATGATTTAGTATATTTTACCTGTTGTATTCATCCAAAATACTCTATTAATATTACGGATGCTCGGAAATAATGTGTACTGGCCGTGTATCTGTAATTCTTGTACACCGGACGTGTGAACGACGCATCAACGCCGTGCCAATAGGTCTGTCTTAGTACAATAGTATTCCACTAGATGGCAGGAGCCAGCGTTCTGGTTGAGTAGGTGTATCAGCCGGCAGAGAAGTAACGACATAAAAACATAGAGGCTGATGTGCATAGTCAAAGCTGGACAGCGTGGTTCTGATGGACGCAAGAAGTTCTAGCAACGGAAATCGTCGGCTAGTGTCATGTGTGGTGAATGACCAACGGTATAACTTTTTAACTGGGTACAAGGCTTCAAAATTGGAAAGAAACGTATGAAGAAAGGTGTCCGCAGTGGTCGTCTAACGAGTGACATTGCTAGCTCCTCAGCCTCACAACCGTGGAAAAGGTGATTCTGGTAAAGTGACGCATCACGTTCGATGAACTTCAACGGAAACTAATCTAGGTTGAGGAACGCTGCATGGCATTCATGTCGAATGTCGATCTCCTTCCCACTCTTGAAGCTGATACAGCCGATATACCCAGCTGAATACAGTGTTTCGTGGCAGTGCACCTACAACACACAGCCACTAACCAACGATGAGCTGTTGCTGGAACTCCCTCGTTCCATAAGAACCATGCTGTCCATTTTGACCATGTACATCTGCTTCTATATCGTTACTTGTCCGCCGGCTCTCATACTTCTGTTTGCAAAACTACTCAGCCGGTCTCATTCAGAGCTTAGCGTCTGCCATCTAGTGGCAGATTGTTTTACTAGAACGTGCCTATTGGCATAGAATTAGTGCGTCTTTCATTTGTCCGATATACAAGAACTGTAGGACTGGTCCAAAAAAATTCCAAATGTCACTAATATTAACAACATGCAAAGAAATAAAAAAGCTATTTTTTTCAATTCAGTTTTTAATCATTATGAGCATTATTGTCAAGAGTGTGGGTAGCGTATTGTTTGTCATGTTAGAGCAACAGGGTCGGCGCCAGGATAAAATAAGCGGGGGCTACAACATTTTATTTACAAAACTTGGGGCCTCATTAACAAAACACACACACACACACACACATATATATATATATATATATACAGTATATATATGAGCTTCGGCTCTCCTCTCCCAACCCGTCTGGTCAGTGTAGGAGCAGTAGACCAACTCCTTCCTTCGGGGAGAGGCCTCATCCACTAGTGGATTGAATATGGCTGTGATTTATATATATATATATATATATATATATATACACGTGTATTCTTCAAATTTAAGTTAGGATCAAAATTGCTATGTAAAACTTATGTTAGTATGCGCCGTGTTCAGAAATATTTTGGTTGGACTTTGTGTCAAACTACTGTGTTTACTATTTTAAAAAAATATATATAAATATATATTACATAAATTTGAAATATTTTAAATATAAATATGCCTTTTAAATATGATACATCTAATTTGCAAAAATTAAAATAATGTATTTAAACAAATTTAACTCGTAAAGTGAAACAACACATTTTTACAAAATTCACCATTTCTCTTGTAGAATAAAATTCAATTGCAGCGTTATGCAATAAAGTTTCGATTTAAAGAATGAATTCTCACTACTTCAGTAACAGCTCATTAGTTGGTACCTGCGATATAAAGGAATTATATTCAGTTTTCTGATATAAAAATGTCTGTAATACCTAAACCCATAACATCTATAATGCCTATAATACCTAACACCTGAAAATATCTATAATAAATGTCTAATTTTAAAGTAAACTCGCGTACTTAATATCTACAGCATGAGCTTTGCGTAAACACTACATCTATAATTGAATACGTCTGTTTTTGTGTATACTTGCGAACTTATCTAAAACTTGAGTTATGTCCAGAAACTTAGCAAGTTTCTTCTCAATTGAAAGTACAGATAAAGCATTTAACCTATCAGTGCCAGTTCTATTACAAGGATAACCTTTTACTTGGCGCAAACTAGAAAATGTTCGTTCACATCCAGCTGTTGATGGGGGTTCAGCACATTGCAATAAACTTAATTATGCAGTTCGTGAAAAGCAATTTGAAATCCTCCAGCCTAGAAAGAAGCTGTTGAAGACTTTTTATTTTTACATTCTTTTCTGCCTCATAGCGTCTGATGACTTTTGGGACGAATTTCAGTTCTGATTCCAGACTATCTAAGTCACAATTGTAGTGACGACAGAAAACTTGCAACTTTTCGTATTTAAGAAAATGTTCACTCTGTGGGTTCAAACAAATTACTCCAATTAATATATTGCTGTTATTTGTAAATCTTTCTTTCAATTCAGAAATAAGGCGATCAAACACTGGGAACCATATTTTAATTCTCACATCTTCAGTTATTGGCCTGTTGTTTTCAGCTCACACACTTTCGACAATATAATTCCGAAACCGTTTTGGAAGTTTTCGAATGTTCTTGGTATTACTAACAGTTTCAATATTGTTCTCCTCTGAGAATGCCTTTACTTCTGCAATGAAACGCTCGAAATTACTCGTGTCTGTTCGTAATTCCTGTGCTCTTTCTAGTAAGGAATCAACAAGCGTACAGGCTACAGCAAGGTCACAGTCACTCTGCAGGTAATCGGAGACGACTTTAAGATCTTTCAAAACAATGCAAAAGAGGTGAAGAGACACAAAGTTGAAATCTATTCGATCGAGAATACCTTTAGCTTCACATGTTTTCTCGGAGTACTTTTCTGTTGCAACAATCCGATTGAATGTCAAAAGTATGGCAGGAAATGCAGTTTTCAAAGCTTGACATGACGCAATTTGGCAAAACCATCTCACGTTACAAATTGGTTTCAGTTCAAGTTGAAAACACCGATAAATACTGTCGCTAGTAAAGAGAGACTCTTTGTTTGTGTTATGAACAGTGCTTTGGAAAACAATAACACGGTTGCGTAAACTCGTAACCAGCTATGAACTATCAACCAGTCGATGTAACTTGGAAGAAGAAATGTTTTTGTAGTGACTTTTATCAGAGATGGTTCAAGCAGGGAATTTGATAATCCAAGAAGCCTATTAATCGCCTCACAAGCTGTGTTGATACTAGTTATGTTGAGATTTTATTATTCTTACAAGTTACATGTCTAACACTCAATCATGTTTTCAAACTGTGAAGTAAATACATTCAAACTGTGAAGTAAATACATTATATTGTATTAATCAAACTGGAGGGGGGGGGGGCTTCAGCCCGCTAGCCCCTCTGTAGCGCCGTCCCTGCAGAGCAATTGGTAGAGCTGCATTACATTACTGCAAAGGTAAGTTGTTGAAGAATATATACACTAATGGAAAAAAAAACTATAAAACGTTTTAAAAAATGAAGACAGAGGAAGTCGGTAACGTCACGGACTATGGATCGGCAATACGGAAAGCACACTAATACGAGCCTTGTTGTTATCCAAGACTGATGTACTCCATGAGGTTACTTAATTTCACTACATGAATGTTGGGATGATAACTCAATTATGGCCCTGGCTGCTACATTCCCCATGCATATTGCCGGGAAGGTAGGGTTGTCCGGTTACAAATTCAAACCGGACGCCTGCTGAAATAATATTATATTTACTTACTTCTATTTTTTGCTGCAATAGAATTCGTTCTAAGACTGGATTAAATTTCTAACCATTTTGAACAGAAAATATCTACTACTTGCATTTTCCCCCTGTCAGTAATTATTGATTCTGTCTCTCTATCTATTTATAATATCCATGAATATTCATCTTGTGTACTTTTTTTTATTTGTTTTTAAATAGTCTATGCAGACGTATCAGATATCGAATTGACCAGACGCGGACCCAGAGGGCGGGCGGTGGGGACGATCTCCCTTTCTAAGAGCCTCATTGATATAGCCATTTTAACAAACAAAAGTCTAGGTGTGAATGACTTAAAAGAATCCTGCTGTCATTACTGACAATGTTTTGTTTCCAACAGTAACAGTACATATAAATTAATAAAAGCAGTGTTATAAACGACAAACATAAAATACATAGATTTTCATGGATTTGTGTGCAGTAATATTGAGTGGAATAATATAGATATAAACGATAAAGATCTGTGATATTAATAGTGAACGAAACACAAATACTGTTGTAGTTTCACCAATCGTTTTATTCTTTGTGTGTGAATGCACTATTGTTAACATAAATAATCATAATATGTTTGGATTCTTCTGATTAAGTTGAAATATTCCCTTATAAACGACCGCTAGTTAGAATGTTACTTAAAGATTTGTTTCATCTTATACAATTTGTGATATTTTTGGTTGGTATAACGTCATTTCTTATTTCTTCATTTTTGTATTATATGGGACGCAAGACATACGAGTGCATAGTCGCTAAACTTAGTTAAGATCCCGCATTAGCGTGACTAACCGTTCCGGGCAGACCTTTCCTGGGAGACCTCTAGTCCCGGTTTCGTTCAAAATCTGTAAAAACATATGACCTATGTATGTGTAAGAATTCAACTATCATATTTGGTGAATCAGTGGCGTATAGGAACTTCCATGTGAGGGTGTCAACTTCAAATGGAAACTAGGATCAATTACTATTAAGATGGAAACATTAAATAATTCTAAACAATTTTTTTATAGGAAAAATGTTGTGATCATCGCAATAATTTGGGAAAGACAGTAGATTTTAACGCTTAGCACAACTCCGTTATTAATATAGAGACCGAAACTGGAAACATGGGGGAAATGTGTTTATTTTATTAGATCGTGCTTGAAAACACACACAAATGAAAAGATAAATAGTTTCCTTTTAAACTTGAATGTCCTTGCTTCTTTCCAATTTTTACTCTCTGTATTAATAACGGAATTGCCCTATGGTACCAAACTTTTGAATCACCCTATATATAAAGCTTTTTTTTTTTTTGGCTTTGAACACTTTGTATCTCGGGTTGACTTTATCTCTCATCTACTCAACATTTAATTTAATTCCAAGTGTTGGTAAAATAATAGAGAAGTTTTCTAAGGAAAAAAGGTAGGATATTAGATTTCTTCTTTTGGTGTAAAGATCTTGCTTTGTCGCAATCACTTTGTACAATATTTTCTTTACTCATACATTTGTGAGACAATTGGTGAGTTTTATCAATCTTCATTAAGAATTTAACAAGTCGTTAAGAAGTTTTAAGTGCTTTGAAAACCCACTAGATTCGTTAACTAACGATTCGTTCAATTCTTAACGAAGGTTCGTGAAAACCCCACCAAACATGTGATAATGGGGAAATGTAATGTGAAATATTACAATATGCTGGTCTTTTTGTTAATTAAAAGGATAACTTCAAATTGATTTTAAAAATGAAAGAAATGTCCGACCTCAATCATTATGATTTCCCACCAAATCGCCTCCTCCGAAACTTGGCCCTGGGTCCGCCACTGAAAAGGACACTAGATGGATCATGGCCTTTTAAGAGGTAAATTATTAATTCTGCAAATAGTAATTCGAGCCAATTAAATATGCCTTTATATTTTATTGTTCAGTTATCGCCGGTGCTACACCACATTATTCTCTATGGTAATTTTAGCTCGATATTTATAGTTGAAATATAACTCTTGCTTTCATTGCATTTTATTGTTATGTCCTAAACAACTTACTCAACAAACAGGGAAATGTTGAATGGCCGGTTTCCAAACTGAAATGTCCAGTTTTAAAACAATTTGGAGTTGGCAACCCTGGAAGTGATCGCCAGAAACGTCATCCCTTAGACGTAACGTTTTTATTAAACAGAAAATCAAGACTTCATAATTGTAGGCGTAAATAACTGCCAGTTTTCTCTTATTTATTAACGAGAAATAAATCCTTTTTTTTTTTTGTGAACTTGCGCATGCAAAAGCTGCACAGCAGAGCGCTCGCTACCTTCAGTTTTCGTACTTGCTTAGTTTCCTTTCTTTGTTTCTGAACAGAGATGTGTGTGTTGAACAAGTTGCAACCGACAAACCTATTCCTGGAGAAATAACAGAACGCCATGTTATTCTCCTGAAACAAAGAAATCTCAACAACATAAACAATAATGTGTTGTGTCAAAAAGTTGGTAATGGAATTTCTCGAAGAAAAAAAAAGGAAATTGAACTTTGACCTTCTGGTGACTGCTCAAAACATCCTGAAATTCAACGATCCGAAGCGAGAGTGGTTAAAAGACGCTCTCTACTGCCTTTTTTCGTCATTCTCTTTCTCCCTAGATTGGCGCTAGAGGAAAGGTCATGATAGTTTTGACCTTTCATTCGCTCGCTCTAAAATGACAGTGAATGGAGAAATAAAATTACTACACGAAATTTCTTCACTTTTTCAGAAATCTTAAGTGAAAGTTTATTTAAAACTGAAATCTTGTTTTAATCCGTTTCTTTTTTCTCTTTAAGAAAGGACGTCCTTACCACACGCGCTAGCTACTTGAAACTCTCTTCGGACACCTATGTTAACGTGTGTGCGATTCGCGGGCACAATATACCTTGCCTGTAGTTTTGTACCATATGTACTTCATATCACGTACACATATTTTCGACATATTTCCTCTCACGTTCACTTACAATTAGGGAGGACGCTATAGGAGGGTCAGGGGGATTAAAGGATTTTAGGGTCAGCCCCCCCCCCCTAAAATCTACCTCATCTCCATTGTAACCTTCCAGCTTTGTCACTATTCTTTATTTTATAAAAAAAAGTCAGCCTCCGACTTTTTCAAATGAGTTTAGCCCCACTCCCGGACACTCACATAACAATTTTGACCTGATAAGATAAAATTAATTGTATGTGCGGTAACATCACTATGGCTTACGCCCGTCCCTAATTTTAATCTGACTCAAAAGTGAATCAAACTTACTTTGACAAGTGGGACAGCTTAATGCAAGCTTAGCAAGTCAAGCTAAGAAGGTTTAAACAAGATTGCATGAAGCAGTCTAGTTTACAAGAATCAAGCTAGAAATAGCCTTGACAAGATAAGGAAGAAAACATAATGCAATTCTTTAAAAAAAAATAAAAACGTTGCCCTGGATGGGAATTGATCCGAGGACTTCTGGCATACAAATCCGTTGCTGTATTCACCAGACCACGAAACCACACACCCTAGTTGGCTTTTCCAAGCGCCATTTATCCAACGAAACAAAATTCAAATACATTTCAAGTTTCATAAGCTTCCTCGCACAACCACTTGCTCCAACATGCTTGAATTAGGTATACTGTTCCAACAAATTTATTTCATACTTGTTTATTAAGCTTAAAACAATATCAAGCTTGACAAGCTCAAAGGAAGTGATTAATAACCTTGTTGCAAATTGGCATACTATCTGGGACATTTTATCCTGCCGAAAGCAACTACCGACAAATCACGCATTGGCTACACATTCATGCTCCCAGTCAGTAGCGTAACTAGTATTTTGTCTCACCGTAAGAATGTTGAAATGAAAATAGCCAAAGCGAGATTATACAAAACATAAAATACATAATCCAATGATGTCCATAGCAAAAACGTCCAAATAAAAATACGTTCAAATAAAAAAAAATCCAAGTATTGCCCTAATTGAAAATGTTCAATAGCCCCACCAACACCACCACCACAAGAAGAAGAAAAAAGCATTGCATGGAAAACAATTACAATCATACATGTAAACTCCGATAGCTAGTTAGCTGAAAAGTGAAGGAACCAAATATATCTACTTCCACGTTAGCAATTTTCACAGACAAAATAAAACAAAAACTCTATTTGTTTTACAAAAACAATTGACTTGCTCTTAAATCAAAATGGTACAGTGTAAGAATCTAAGTGCTCTGTCTTCATTTTACCGAGCAGAAAAACAGAATCACTAACTTGTGGTTTCACATCCTTTTTTATTTTAAGAACATTCAAAACTGGTAAAAATTAGTCACTCCAATGGCTAATTTTAAACCCTTCAAAATGCTCTAAACATATATTTCTTCAAATCTAATCATGTTTACTTTACAGCAGTGTAAACTAGCAGTTTCTATGAGTACAATTATGTATACAGAAGTTTTGTTTCGAAACAACTTTTGCACATCGTGCCAACGAAACACGCCCTAAATCCAAGATGGCGGTAGGTAAGAAAAATGTTATATTCAACTTTGAACAGGTCACTAATAAGGACACTTCTAGTAAACGTATGAAGAATTAACAAAATAATAAAGCAAACACCCTTTGGTAGCTTCGGTGATTTAGTATGGAATAACTGAAAATAAAAAAATTGGAATACAATAGGTATGGATATCAATTAATGAGGAAATATATTATAAAAAGGCATAATTCATGTCTCTAACTGTTTGTATGTGACACATATCATAGTTTAAAAATATACGGTTCATTTATGCGAATATGATAACTGGATATTTTCGTGATAATACTAATTTTGGTCAGAACGTTTGATCACATTGGTACACCAAATTTTTTCTTTAAGTTCTAAGCTATTTTCATGCACAAATTAAGCCTAATAAAACTAAATCAATCAAAAACAAACTACTTTTCGCTCTTGCAATAAACCAAAATTCAGCTGTTTCCTGGAGGTTTCCCAACATCCGCTCGAGGCGCGCCTATCGCTTCACTACTTTCAATACCCTGCCATCTTTACGACTTGTTTCTTACTAGTTTCACTGCTAACATAATTACCTACTAGCCCGATAAATAATTATCACGAAATTGGCCGTATTACAAAATTACCCCTAATTTGTTATATTACTGACATATTGACTTTAGATAGAAACTGAAATATACCTCTTCTGTATCCAATGTCTTTGTTGGAAGAATCCATTTTATCTCACTGGTGGTTTTCCTTTCTACAAATAAAGGAGAGAGATAGAGCATGAGGGAAAAGAAGGTTGGAGATGAAAACAGGGATGTCCATCAAGAGGGGCGGAGACAGAGAATGGGATGGAAAGGAAAGAGAAAAGGAGAGAAATACGACGAAAAGACGAGAGATCACCAGGCCAAGTCGAGAGAAAGTATTTCTGTGTTAGTTGACGTAAATGGAACACAAATGCCTGACTGCCGAAAGTGGAACTTCTTTGACAAACTTTGGTGAATTTATGATGTTGTGAGAAGTGACGAGAAGAGAAAGAAAGATAGAGAGGAGACATGCTTACTGAGGGAGAAGTCTCTCAAACTGTTCTGATGACTGTGTTTTGTTCTCAAGATTCTCCGTAAGAAAAATGGAGGGTGTCCAAGTTCACGCTAATTTAAGATGTGTCAGAATTCTACGAGTTCCTGAGAAAATAAATCTGAGATGGCCAGAAATTAGTTTGCTATTTGATTAAGTAAATGCAACTTTGCTACTATATAAATGCAAAAAAGAAGTCATTTGATTAACTATTATTATACGTAATTTTCTCAGTTTAAATGGTTTCGTTCGTAACATTATAATGGATCAAGGGATCCATGGCTCAATCCCGGTGAAGAAAGAAATGGTTTGGACTCCACTTAAAACTATAAAATACGTCTTTAGGGCGTCATCACCATCCGATCAAAATTAATGGGAAACCATAATGGGGTTACACTGACCGTAGACATAAATTCACACACTAAAAAAATAGTTTCTCAAAATTGAGAAAGAAGTTCTTGTCTGTGTACTAAGAAACAGTCTTCTTTTTTTTAGAAATGAGATATCAGCATTCTCATTTAATTGAAAATGAGATCATACCATTTTTGGAAACGAGATAAGTAATCTTATTTCCAAACTGTTGCCTGTTCTCATTTTCAATTCAACGAGAATGTTAATATCTCATTTCTAAGATTTTTTTTTCGGTGCGCAGATAAGTACTTTTTATCTCATTTTTAAGAATTTTTTTTTTACCGTGCAAGAATTGAAGTAACTGTGGTAAGTCATTTCGGTTCAAAATAACAAGTTATGACATTTAAAATCTATTTTTATGTCTGTATTCACAACAATTGATTTATTTCGTTCTTCTCCAGCCTCCTATGACATACAATGGTATGGCACTAATACCATCTATAGTAAAGGCGCTTGATTTTATATCAAACACGCTCTGGTACTTACGTACTACATCTTTAGATCCTGCGACTTTAAGAATTCGGAAATGGTCAACTTACCTGTAACGGAAAAGAAAATATATCATATTATAATAATTTCACTGAAAAACTACAAAGTATGCTACATACATATTTCTTAAAGATATCGATTAAACAAGCACCAAATATTACGTGTATCGCAGCGGTAGAAACAGTAATTTTAAACAGAAAGTGGTCATACGCACTAAAAGAATCAGAGAGAAGCAGAGAGTTTTGACTAATAGTGTTTCAGTGCCGTGTTAGAAACATATGCTTAGCTAAGCTTTACTCCACTGAGTCAGTGTGTGTGAAACCATTTAAATATACTTGTTTAGAATGACGCCATAGTAATTTAAAAAAAAACAGTCTCTGCTCTGCTTCAACTTGCTTTTTCGGGTTTGGTACTATCCTAGGCAAAAATATTCTTTACAAAATTTATTCCCTCTAAAATGCAGTATATTAAACGGGAAGCTGTGAACTGGTGGCAATATCGTAAAAGGAATAATATCTAACGTTCGAGCAACGAAATATTTTTAACTTCTATAATACTAAATGAGATTATAGACTACCCTGGTATCGCTTTTTAGACCTGCGTTCAATCCTTCATAACAGATAAGAAGACCTGTATTCAATCCTTCATAAGAGATAAGAAGACCT
>JAGDQP010015604.1:13338-42325 GCA_022664845.1 Lepisma saccharinum
TTCATAAGAGATAAGAAGACCTGTATTCAATCCTTCATAAGAGATAACTTTTAAGACCTATGTTCGACTCTTCATTAGAAATAATAACTTTTAAAACATGTGTTCAACCCTTCATTAGAGATAATAACCATTTATGTTATATATTTATTTGTTTATGTTTTACACTTTAAACAAAACAGAAACCTTGGAAGTACATTGGAGGCCGCCTTGACAGTGCCTTAAGGGTATATTCTACCACATGTAAGAATTGACGTTCATCGGCGAGCACTTTTTCGTATAGAATAATGAGAAAAGTGGGAACCACGCACAACCTTACTGAAAGTATTATTCTCGCGTTTGCCTGGTAGAACTGAGAAAATCATCTGGAAACCTTCCAGAATGGACGGCGTGAGGGGAACTCGAATATGTGTTCTATAAATTAATAGATATTCATATTTCCTCATACAATGGAGATAACTAAATTTCCAGCGTGGTCGACTGACCCGTTTGTCCCACTCTTGGAGACATCTATGCCAGAAACTATCATTGCATATTTCAATGTAAATCCAATGATTGCATAAATTAAAATGATTTTTATTTGTTAGATTTTTTTTTTAGAATTATTCATCCTCCATCTTGATTCAAAATGGTTTAAGAAAGCGTCAATTTCTACAGTAGGAAAAATAAGTGCCATCTGCCTGTGGTATAAATAAATGCGTACGCGAAGAAATAAATAAATGCACTATTTTCTGAAACACGAATTGTACTAAAATTTTATTTACTTTCTGTTATAAAATATATTTAATATATTCACTCACACTAACAAAACACGTGTACACTTTAGCTAATGTTCTCAAACGAAACCCAAACGCTTACAAGAGACACTTCGGGATTTGAATTTTATTTGTGGCTTTTAGGCATCTGAGGCTTAAGTCGGGATAGGGGGAGGGAAAAGGATTCGGGAAGTTGTCGGTCAGGGCCTATGCCGAAGGTACCATCCCGGCATTTGTCTAGTGTGATGAAGGAAAACCCTGGAGAAACCTCAGTCAGGATGATAGGCCGCTGGAATCGAACACAGGACCTCCCGAATGTTACGTCAGCGATTTACCACTGAGCTACGGCGGCTCTGTGGAACAATATCGAGATCTTAACATACATAAACATTGCTGCCTAATTGCAGAACTGGATTTAATTTTGTTGACGTTTGGAGCACAGAAACCGAATTCGACGGCCAAATTTCGCAGATGAATTGCTGACACCACAACAGGAAAAAGGGTATGTTTGTCATTTGTCGAATTCCGCCAATTTTGAACCCAAAATAGATTTTTATACCTACAATGTTAAATAAAATATGATTTCGCGGTAAATCATAAAGTATGCATTAGTATTTAGCGTTTGATAGTTGATTTATAACGATACGGTGCATATAACGAGTTAAAATGTGATATCATCAGGTTTTCAGTGTTGCAAACCTGATATATTTTTTAATGGTACTACGACAGTTTATTGAATATTTGGTATTCCCCAGTGATGATTAAACACTGTGAAGCACATAAAATAGCATTTCAAAATGGAAATATTGTATCAGATCAAACATGGAAAATCAACATACGCAACGTGAAATTTGGTATAACGTCCACAATATGCAACATTAAGTTCCGTGCTTCACATTATATTTATTATCACTAGAAGCATACCAAATTTACAATAAACATATTTTCAGTTATTTAGAAAAGAAAATTAACTTGATATCACGTTGGAAACATTAGAAGCCTGATACAATATTTCCAGTTTGAAATGCTATCGTATATGTTTCACAATGTTTATCATCACTGAGGAATACCAAATATTCAATAAACCTTCGTAGGACCATTAAAACTATATCAGGTTTGCAACACTGGAAACCTGATAATATCACATTTTAACTCGTTATATGCACCGTACTGTTATAAATCAACTATCAAACGCTAAACACCACCTTAAAGCACACATTATTATTTACCCCGTAATCTTATTTTTAATTAACATTGTACGTAAAAAAAGTAGATTTTGGCCACCAAATTCGAACCCCTGTATCTTGCCAACGAAGCAAAATTCGACAAAAGACAAACATACTTTTTTTTTTCCTAATTTGGTTTGGCAGCTAATTTTTACGTATGTTGTATAGCGTTAAGATCTTTTTCCAATGGCTATAAAATGTTCTACTTTCGGAGTGTTCCTTGTTAGTTTTAATAAAAAGAGAGAAATTCCGTAACAGATAGTCACAAACTACATTTCTTATCAACTACAAGTTTTAAAATACAAATACAGTTTCTAGCACTGAGTATTGCCACTGAATAAGCTTTGATTGACATCTAATAGTAATCAGTTGAATCATTAAGAAGTGCTCATATTGTTTGTTTCATAAGAGTACGTATTTACAAAACCTTCTCCCCTAATTTGAATTTGATTTCGTTTATGGCCTTTAGACATCTCAGGTTCAGCCTGGGATAGGTTGGGGAAAGAATAGTGGAAGGTAGTCGGCTAGAGCCTAGTTTATAGGTATCATCTCAGCATTTGTCTGGTGTGACCGTGGGAAAACCTCAGACAGGATCGGTAGAGATCGTACCAAGCACCTTCCGATGCTAAGCGAATGCTCTATTAACCTAGTTACGGCCATTCGGTACGTTCTCTCGTTAAATGTACTTTGTGCGACTGGTGACTATACCTTCTAGTAAACCGACTTATCCTGAGGATTTTCCATTTTATTTAAAATTGAAAAGCTTTCAACACGTTCTGCTATTTATCATTTTTTTAAATAAAAGTATGAATCTCGTTTCTTGCTATACACACAATAAAGAGAAAGCAATTTCTTAAAATTGAGAAAAAAAAAAGTTCTTATCTGTGCACTGAGAAACAATTTTCTTAGAAATGAGATGAGAACTTTCATTTAATAGAAAATGAGTATGCTGATATCTCATTTCTAAGAAAATTATTTCTCCGTACGCAGATGAGAACCCTTTTCTCAGTTTTAAGAAAAAGTTTTTTTTATTGTGTATAAGTAATTTTTTTCATCAATTCTTGGTGCTATCTGTGTCTATAGTATAATATTTAACGATTTTTTTATTAAATTAAATTTATTTGTGGCCTTTAAGACATCAATGGCTCTTACTGGAATAGCATAAGGGATTGTCTTACATAAGATACCATTTCGACATTTGACTGGTGAACCTGAGAGGGGAAACCCTGAAAAATCTGTCAAGATAGTCAGCCACGGAGTTAAAATTCCTGTGCTTAATCATTGCTATTTCGAAATCCACGACGTTATCGCCTGGACTGGGTGATTGTTATTCTCAGAAATTTTATGTAAGAAAATCACATTTTTTTTCTAGTATTATAAGATATATTACATTCTGTTACATCCATTTTTATTTCAAAAATATTTAAATGACTTCGATTCAGATATTTTTCGAATAATATTTTTTCTTCTACAACTGATGATTTTAGACGAGTCGTACTCCACACTGCAAAGAAAAGAAAATACTTGTACACATTTTCTGCACATAAGGTACAGGGCCCCCTATACGGCCTACCCCAGCTTACAAATTAGTTGTCTCTACATAAAGTTACCCAGATCTTAATTTTGTCCACAATAAGCGTAGGCGTTCATAACGTCTTTCTGTAAGTACATTTTAAACACTTACAGTGTACTTCTTTCTTTATTATTAATCTTATGCGGTAGTACACTTCGTATAGTTAATTCTCTCCTTCTTACCAGAACCATTGAAATTTGTTCACTCTTTGGATATTTAAAGTGATGCACTCAGCGCCAAAAGTTTGCACCCAGTCGTAAATTTTTTCTCCTCATAAATATTGAATATATTGTCCGATTTGAGTATGGTTTCCTTGAAATAACCCTCTATCTAGGCGTTAGATCAACTATAAATAATTTAACTTTCAACAACGAGCTTCGGCTAAGCTTTATTCACGACTCTCTCAGGGATGTGTGGGTACCTTTCGAACTTCCAAGCAGAATGTTGCGGCATGAACGTTGAGATGCCCAACTTTAGATAGACCACGGCTTACGCACTGTGGTGGGGCGAAACCCAACGATAATTTTCTTCAGCCTAAGGTGTTTCACCTTAGAAAAGAAATTAACTTCAACGGGTCGTACTAAGTTAATACGCCTTTTTCACTTCTGAAAATCGTGAAAAATGAAAGTTATTGTACAAGTCTGAAATGTTGCATAATATTAGCTTATGATCCCATAAACCAAGTGCACTATGTGGTCCCATGAAATATCTCCTATGTCGCTGGGGACACACACGTCTTTTTACATATATTTGTAAAACTGTAACAGAGGTCACACCTTCATGATCGAATTATTTACCACTGAAAAAATGGATATCGATTATGTTGCATTTTTGTCATTATTTTTCTAATCCACTTGAGCATTTAATACATATTTATAGAAAAATTTGATGGGGGTTGGCAACAAAATGTAAAAGATCCACTGTTTTGAGAAAAAAGCGAAATGTAATAGTGAATTAGATTGCTCACAACAGTTAATATTGTAGTTAGTTGACCGGTTGTATGTTTTTATAGTAAGGCTTCTCGAAGTAAATAACGTGAAGAGATAAATATTATTTGAAATGTAAGAGCTCAGTTTACAATACATATATTTCTAGAGTGACCTTCTGTTACATGGTGACCGCCGTTACAATGGCTGTGACCTCCTGTTACTTACCAGTGACCGTTGTTACAATGGCTGTGACCTCCTGTTACTTACTAGTTACCGCTGTTACAGTGGCTTTGACCTCCTCTTACTTACCAGTGACCAATGTTACTTTGACAGTGACATTCAGTTATCTGTCCGTGACATCCGCAGTATTTTGATCAGTAAACTAGGTTTGTAGACCATAAATATTTGATTATTTACTGAAATTTTGAACTAAATATGTTAAATGAAATATTTTCTCCATATATTTTGTTTAGTAGTTACAATATTGGAAGCTAGTTTAATATTCTTCAAAATATAGCTCTTCCGAAAAGCATGAACATTCAAATGAAAGGCTAGTTCACTACAAACTATTAAAAAAATAGTTCAAACTGAATACAAATACTTTGTTCTTAATAGTTAAAGCACTGCCATGTCGCAGGTAACATTGGTATTTCATCTTTTCCCCGTCTTTTAGCGTAACTTAGGAGAATTACAAAGCAGTACACACTTCGGAAATATATAATGAGTGATTCGTTTGTTTGGTGCCATCACTGTCACTGGAGGATCTATTATAGCCTTCACATCACTTAAACAATAAGGAAGTGTGTCTTTTCTTTTAGGCCAACTGAACTGTCCGGGTCCAGAATAGTGCATTACATTTACATGTATTTCATTACAGCTTTCCAATTTAGTAATAGTCCCAGGGTACAATGTTCCATCGAACTTCACAACTACCCACTGTCCAATGACTAGCTCTTCGAAGTTGATGGATTCCTGGCAATACGTATTGGGAGTTGAATGCTGTAATTGATCAGTGTGTAAGACCGGGTCACACACAAAATCTTAAATGTGAGTTAAGGGAATTGCACCTTGTAGATTTATTCACATAAAAGATAGATTGTTTGTGCAACGTAAACAGCAAGAGAGAGAGAGAGAGAGAGAGAGAGAGAGAGAGAAGTAAATTCATTACCTCATTTTAAAAGAACTTTAAACAAACGCTTCAAATAAAATATTCTAAAGCTTAAAGTTATGACCAAAAAAGGATACTGAAGTCAAAGAGGACAGGGCTACTTTTAGAGCCATGATGAACACATGCAGCGTCGTATCTGCAGGTAAAGCAGCTTAGGTTTCTCAAAAATATATTCTGGTCCTCAACTTGAAATGAAACTTGGTGTATGTTTGCGATGCCTTTTACCATAGGTACAGCAGAAGGGATCAATTTCTTCATTTCTTCCACTTCTTCATATTTTATTTCAAAAAGAGCGATGGACTTACATCCTTCTTGCACTTTATTAATAAATGATTGACTTGATGTTATATCATGACCCATATCTACTCTTGAGTCTGCAGTTCTTTTAACAACACCTCCGACTCCGTCAGCTGCACCTTTCCCATGCCCACTTGCCGAAAAATTCCAAGTTAAATATTTGATGGTTGGAAAGATTTTTTTGACGTATGTTTTCAGAAAGAACATGTTAAATTTATTCTTGTATTGTGATGTTGGTCCATCTGACCAAAAATGTATAGTGTCGATATCGGAATGCTTTTCGGATATGTCTTTCAGTAACGGAGTTAAATGTGCCCATACAGCGTGAGCTGCATGATCACCACTTTCAGATACTGTGCAATACGAAGTGCTTTCTACTTTAGAAATACTTTTATTGTATTTGTACACAACCACAGTATGTAAGGATAGATAAGTTTTTGCTGCATCGAAGTGCATGCTTTGCACTTCATCTGAATATTTACATTGATAATTTTCTGAAAAATCGACGTGAACGATAGCTTCATTATACTTTAATTGTTCCCTTAGCATCTTCATCTCACGCTGTTGATATATAAAATGGAAGAGATGTTTTCTGTAGGTTGCGAACTGACTTTCCAATTTTGAACAAAATTCAGTCATATTAGAGCTGGTAACCTCAATTTTTCTTGGAATTTTTTTTATTTTATTGCCAGAAATGTTTTTTTCCACAAAATTCCACTCAGAATGAGTAATTTGTTTGCTGTTCTCAGAAGTGACTCCAGCTGCTCCAGGAACATTAAGCTCTGAAAGTCCTGGAGTTTCAATATGACTTTCAGCTGTGACAGGATCCTCAATCTGTTTCTGTGATACAGTCATATATTGTTGCTGCTTGAATTTTATTTTACCGTCGCATCTTTGACAAGTTCCCAACATGCACTCTTTTCTCTCTTGGGAACACACACTTTTCTCAACATCATCCTGAAGAGTATCACCCACGATACCAAGTTCCTTAGCCTTTTTGTGGATTAGTTTCATATTAGCACATAGCAAGCAAAGACAAGTTTTCCTGTCCGAAGCTTTTGGAGAAACCACGTAAAATGGTTTCAATTTTCTGAAAGTTTCATAACATATGTAATTATTTGGATACATTTGAAGAAATTTCTTTTGCAAGTTTTTTATTGTATCTAAAAGTAACTGTTTCTGGTGTTGCTCTCCCTTCTTACAAACAACATCTTTCTTTCCAGGACACATCCTTGAATTTGCTTCATCAAGATAAAAATGTAATACAAGTTTTGCCGTAGCTGGTGAAATTGTATTTTTGGCGCTCCATGTGCGTTTGACTGCTTTGCTTACTATTCTTCTGTAAGATCTGTTACTTATTAGCTGATTGGCCTGTTTTATGCAGCGATACTTTTTAAGTTTCTTTGTTGATATAATTTGGAAGAATTTTTCCTGTTCTTTGGTGTTACGTTTTATTTTCTTCTTCACATCTGCGAGGTTCGATACAATTGATTCAGTGAAAATGAGCCGTTTCCTTAGTGCACTCGGAAGTTTGCACCCACGAGCTAGATTTCTAATCTTACTGGTGGGAGAAGGAGATATTTTCATCTTTAAACGTTGTAATCGCTTTTTATATTTATTAGCCAACCTTTCCCAATTTTTAGTCTTCTTACGTTCCTCTTCTAATTTACTCTGCAATGCTGATATTTGCTTCCTTCTGCTATGTTTCTTCCTCTTCTGGGGCATCGATACAGGAGCTGTAGGGCTCTCTTCACTATCTGGTGGTGTAGTAGTCTCCAATAATCGTTCAGCTGCTTTTATTTTCTTTTGCTTTTCTCTGTACCTGCGCACCCTCGCCAATACCTTTTTTCTATCAATTCTCTTTTCCCTTTCCGTCATATTTTGTCTATTTTTCCAAGTACCTGCTTCTTTTCTTGCTGCCTTGTATCTTCTGTCGTATTCCCTTTTCTTTTCACGTTCGTCTTCTGTCAATTTTGCACGTCTTCTACGTTGCCTTTCTCGGTCTTTCCTTCTCTTTTCTTCAAGTGCCGAATCACTAAGTTTCCTTCTTTTCCTCATTTTCTTCTGTGAAAGAAGAATCTCATTTCGATCCTGTTTCAAATGTCCGTGTAGGGTTCTTGATTTTGAAGTTGTAGGAGTCTCAAATTCCATTGCTATATAGGAAGTAAAAGGAAATAAACAAATGTAAGGAAATCGTTTCTAATTTTAACTTTAACATGTATTCGCTTTAAAATATTGGTCATCAGATGCTGAAAAAAGTACAAAATCACGTTGTTGAGCAAAATGACAGTGTATATCTCACACCGATGACAGCAAGTAACCTGTGAACAAGTGGAATGAAACATTAAGAACATTACCTATTTAATTTGCTACTTTTATAACTTTTGACCAAAAAGGTCCTTTTCATTCAAGCACTCTGGAAATAAAGAGCATTTTGAAAGGAAGTATTTTTAGGGACTCGTAATCAATGTTCTGTAGAAAAATTCCAACTAATTAGAGGTAAATAAGGCCTCTTTTCCTAGCATACGAGTTGTAGGACAAAATAAAATAAAATAATTTCGAACTGAGTCCAGCTTCTCGATCTACACTTCGGTTCTGAAAGCTATGAAAAATCTCTGTAACTCAAGTTAAACTACGAACTCTGATGAATGAAGAGATTACAGTTTCAATTCTTATTACATACACTGACAATAAAATTATAATTATAATTGAATAGGCTATTTTAGAAAATGACCTAATTCAATTTTCGATGACCATTTCTGTCCGTATTTCACTGAACTTAACAGTCGCATACTAAATGGGGGGTGGGGTCCGATCCGGACCCCAGCTTGGCTTTTGTTGTATTCTGCACCTGTCAGGGTCGAATTTGTCATATTCGACCTCATATTGCTTATTTTTATTATGAAATTTGACACCGTTATCCTCTAAAATTAATATTTGTTGATAAATTAGGTTGGTTTAAAAGAACTCGAAACATTGTTAGAAAAAAGTCAAATAATGCTATACATCAAAGCATTTTCACTAGATGGGGCGTGTGTCCTAGTGCTCCTCTCTGAATTCGCCACTGATAGACAAATGAGGTCGGTTTGGAAACAAATCGAACCATTTTCTTGGATAAATTGTTCAAATAATTCTACAAGAAATAAGGCCCAGGACCTCGCCCCCATTTGGTGTTTATCAGTGAAAATTTAGCATTGATATGCGACTGTTAAGGCCAATTAGTTTCCTAAGCTTCTTTGTATTTAATAAAGCCGCCAATGAGATTCTAAAATTTGTTAGGAGATAAATACAACACTCTAATCCACTCCACAACCTCGATATTTCTACGTGACTTTTCATAACTAATTGCAATATTTAATTCTTTAATTCTATATACCTATATAATAAGAAAGAACCTTCAAATTGAAACATGGCGTATCGACGGTCACGCAGGTAACAGCGGTCATATTTTGTATCGTCGGTCACGCAGAAAAATAGTCAATTCGTGACCGCTGTTACAGTCACCGCCGTTTCATTTTTGGTCGGTAGCTTCACCTGTCTTCCACACGTGGGCTTCATCGTGCTGCCCCCTTCAGTTATTATTATAATTGCGAATGTGATTTTAAAAATTAGTAGTTTTATTTACATGCAGGAGTAAACTTATTCTTTAATCAAACGACCGTTGTTACGCTTTTGAAAATAATGTATGATTTTTAAAATATATTTTTCACTTACCTGTGTAAGTGATTGTTCAACTCCTCGATTTAACAGCAGTCACAACTAACATACGCCATCTTACTTCACTTCAAAGTGTTGCCAGTTCTGAACGGTGTTGTGTTCTGTGAGTAATGACGTCATTTGATGGCATGACCTCCGTTACACAAAAATATCGAGACATGACCTTGAGGGTCTCTGGTACCTACATAAATTCTTTACGGAGTATAAATTGTAGATAATTTTATATTTCAATATGCTTAGTCCTCTTCTAGAGAAAAAAGGCATACTTTGAATTTGCTGTTTAATTGCAATAATTTTCAAAAGATTCCATTTTGTGTAGCGGGACACGTGACCTCCGTTACATTTCATAAGTTTATCGTTTCAAAAAATATACACCTTTGAAATATTTTTCGTCATAGTTGTCTGTAAAGGTAAGGGCACCAATGGGGATTGTAATACAAGGCAAATCTCCTTCACTTTACTATTATCTTATCCTATCGAAACCTGGGACTGAAAGTGGCGTATTAACTTAGTACGACCCCAACATAAAAACAGGTAATATTCAATTAAGAACTTTAATCAGAGAAATATATCTGTGTCTCTGTGTGTCTATATACAAGTATCGACCATAGCCTTTTACCATCCTTGGTACAGAATATAACATAGTCGTTTAATAATTATAACATCATAATTCACTAAAATATACAAGAATCTTAAAGCCTTATAGTTTGCTTTAGTAAAATAATAACGAGGTTCGTTGCATTCAAACTTCAATGTACAATAAATTACCTTTCATTCACTAATTACTACAAACTTGCAAAACTTATCGCTGCGCCATCTCTGTTTCACATCTTACACCACTACCGCAAGCATTACCAAGTAAACTATTATAAAGCAGTTTCGATTGAAACAATTTAAGTTATTTAATTTAACGTAGTATAAACATATATATATATAATAAAGCTCAAAACAAATAAATAATAATAATAATTCAATTTATAACATTAGTGAGCTTTCTAATAAACAATTGGACTAACCTAAACAGATCCTAGCCTATACATAGCATCCTGTAATGTTATTTTCTGTACGGTACCAAAAATAATTGCACTCTAATCGGTCTAGGTATTCCAAATTTCTTTGAAGAAAGGTTACGACTGGGTATTAACTTTTGACGCTAACTGTACAAGAGGTGAGTTATTTTTTTTTAATTTCACAATGAAGATTGTAATCTCTAGGGTGTACGCCAGAAATTCCATATTGGGGGTATGTACAGCCAAAATTGGTGGGTACAGGGTTTCAGGATTTCTGTACACTTATTGTTCTTAAATATAGAACTTGTAAAGTGGGTGGGGATGGGGTGTTCTCTTGAATTCTCGGGACTCCCCTTACTAGGGGAAATATGGAGTATCTCTCTCACCTTATGCAGCGAGGAAATGAACTTGTTGTTAAGTTTTATTTCATAAAAGGAGCTTCACCGATATGAGTAGCTATTTTTTTGTGAACGGGGGTGTACACAAGTATCTCTTTGACTGAATATAAGTCCAAAAAAATATTAAATATATAGTTCGCGGTGTTTCTTTAAAAATAGATGTGGCACTATGCCTCTTCTGTCGTTATCACTTTCACTGGCCCAGGAAACCCTCCGCCCTTTGCATTGCTGCAGAATGCTAGCGCGCCTCCCTTTCAAAATAAGAATGAAAAGTACTCCACTAGCTGGGGAGGATCCTCACCGACAGACATCATCATCATCACCGCAGTAGGTTAAGAGTATTTACTAAGCACCACTTCATAAATTATCCTTAGGCAGGTATAATAAACCAGCAATTAGAAAAATTATTAGAACTTAGCGGCATTTTTTGTGAATGTTTGCCCAAAACAGAAAACCTTGCCATGGCTATGTCAGCTGTTCTTTATGCGAAAACTTGGGAGGGGCGGGTAGGATGGTTATTGGGCGTGTCAGCTGGAGCTCTGGCCCCTCCCACCATTCCGCCACTACCCTCAGAGAATCGATAATACTGAACTACCCACTCCTCCCTTCCTTCTTCCAACCCCGAATACAACGAGGTCCTGCTCAGGCGTTTTCTGTTGTTGCCAGTGGTGCCCTGCAGTATGCACTGCACTACCAAATTAATTATTTCTGGAACTGTTTCGAGGAAGTTCCGCTGGGAGCGCCAGCTGTCAAAATTGTTATACAACCACAAATACAGTAAACATCTAATATACAGTGCCTGATATTTTTTAAATTGGTTGTAATGGTTGTTTTAATTTCGCTCTTTGATTGAAACAATGCTTGCGAATAATTTTTAAAGTTATTTATTTCAGCTTGCCAAATTTTTAGAGGGTTACGCCTTGTATTCGGGAAGGGATGTTTCGTATTTCTTTACCACGATTCGGAGGCATATATAATCTATAGTGATCATAAGTTAGGGAATAAAATTTTATGTCATGATAATGGTTTTAAAATGCATTTCGACGTTAAAAACCAAGAATAGATGAACCAATATATTACACTTTTTGTTTATTTGGTGAAATCAAGACGTGTAAGTTTTGTGCTGAAAACATGTAAGTTTTGTGTTCAAAACATATAAGTAATATGCACAGAAATGTGAAGAGAGTAACAAATCTTTGTGAACGTGAACTCGTCTGCGTTTAGTTTCTCAGCAAAACTTTTTTGAAACATTTCTCGTACACAATTAGTTCACAATATGTCCTAAAAATTTTTCCAGCTTGCTCTCATTTTTGCATCAAACTCTGTCACTATAAATAGCGAGAAAATTGACGACTGTTCACAAGGATTCTATTAGTCAGCAAACATAATCGATTAACACGTGAACTAAATTATGACTCAATCTATTTTTCAAGTCGTAATATCGACCATTACCTTAAAATGAATGCTTCTTTCTAATTAATAGAAATGACCTAGGATAGATCTCTTGGTTAAAATTGAACTTTTTTTAAGTCTATAGTAGAAAATCAGGGTTGGCTCAATGAAGACTTATTGAAGTGGATAGAATAAAACTTGTCTGAGCTCTTTAAAAGTAAAAAACTAACCGAGTGTAAAGGACCTGCTAGTTTTAGTCTCCTGACAAAAAAAATAAAAAAATAGATGGATAAATCAAGGGACGTTGAATCTGAAATCAGTTTCTTTCTCCCTCTCTTGCTGATTATGTTGAGGCGCGAGCCTGCGTTCCAGGCCACAAGAACAAAATTAACAATAAACCAAAATTTTGAAGGTCATTCGCTAAAGAGAAGAAGATATTTTTTGGTCCATTATTTAATTCAAGAGGGTGGGTGTTTCTCATTTGCTGATCGTAATGTCTTCGTCCTTATAAATCTGGTAAAATAAATTTCGATACACTAAGAAATTAGCGATTTTCTTTATTAAAAATTAAAAACATCTCTTGCATTTCTCAAATGAGTGCAATTTTGATAATGTCTTGTATCTACTTTGGGGATTTTATTTTGTATTTATTTAAAAAAAAAAAGTCTAACGATTTTTGTTGCGTTAGCCTTCCGCTAATATCGGCAGAGGATCTTTTTAAATATTAACTAGATGAATCTCGCGGTCTCCACCCACACTACTTAAAAATAGTTGGCAACACTGAAAACTGCGATCGTTCGAGGGTATAAGGACTTGCACAGTAATGTTCATACCAACTTTGGTGCAGACTCATCCACCTGCATAAGAGTCATTTGAAAAATTGAATTTAAAATAGGTTTGCAACACTGGCAATTGAGTTGTTTGGTGACGGGACACCCACATTTTTTATATTGGGTCCAATAATGCATATCTCGTTTGTCTCACCCGTGTCTGAATGCCAAGTTTTCTGTAGATATGTCCAATAATAGCCTATAGAAGCAATTTGAAATACTGACTTTTTTTAAAAAAAATTGGTTGGCAACACTGATACCTGCTGTGACCGGAGTACGCATCTGATATATCTCAATACCTAAATACCAAGTATGATGCGGTTACGTCAAACTGTGCATAAACAATTGAAAAAAAATGGATTTAAAAAATAGTTACTAACACTGAGAACTCAGCGATCCGGAATACCTCTGCGGCCGGAATGCCTTATAATATATCTAGGCATAAGCACGAACAGTTTTCAAAAATCATGAAAATAGGTCCAATAGAAATTGCTGGGTGACTGGATAAATGTTTTATGAAACTATTTTAAATATACTGATGAAAATTTTCTAAAACTGTTGAGATTAAACAAAACGGTAGGGCCTACTGGTGTATTTTTTTTACGTTTGATCTATTTTTTAAGAATTTCCAAATTAAATTATTTTATTACAAACTTAAAAATTCTTTGTTGACCTGGTCTGATTGTTATGCTCATCCGTCAGATGTTGACATGCACGGTAAAAAACAGTTTCTTACAATTGAGAAAAAAAGTTCTTACCTGTGTACCGAGAATTTTTCTTCTTCTTAGAAATGAGATATGAGCATTCTCACTTAATTGAAAATGAGAACATGCTGATTTGGATATAAGTGGTCTTATTTCTAAACCAACATGATCTCACTTTCAATTAAATGAGAATAATGATATCTCATTTCTAACAAAATTGTTTCTCGGTGCACAGTTAAGAACCTTTTCTCTCAATTTTATAAAACCGTTTTGTACTGTTTGTAGTGTTGCTTAAAAGACGAGACGAGACATACAAATGTCTATGGATAACAAGATGAGACACAACTCTTGTAATATATACCTTTTCGAGACAATACTCTTCTATTTTCGATATGATACAGACGCCATCTCATCTCGTTGGCAAGACCAACTTTGTGGCCCTTAAAAGAACCTTTCATTTGTCACTTAGTACAAAGCCATGATTTTGTTATTATTTTCTCTGAGCGGCCGTAGCTTAGTTGATAAAATTTTAGATACGCACTCAGGATGCCCTTGTGGCCAGCGGTCGACTACTCTGGCTGAAAGTTTTCTTGATTCACATAAGGCAAATGCTGGGATGGTTCCTTCAATATCAATCCTGGCTGACTCCTTCCCGCAACCTCTTTCTCTACTTTATCACGATCTGAGCCATAGATACTTAAGGTTATAAATAAATTTTCCAATGATTCTAGAATCACTCTGTTACGTAGGGTCTACTCTGTTTTCAAATTCAAATTCAAATTGTTTTATTGCTGGAACATTAATATAGTTATATACAATGTATGGCATCGTCATTTTAGAGTACACACAAAAGATTTGCTGAGCACCAATTCTCTACAGTTGAGTGCAATAGTCAGGTTGTTTAAAGCAGAAAAAAAATTATTTCCGGTTACCTTTACAGCTAGATCATCGGCATACATGTAAAAATGAGTAGCATTGCTGTCTACACGTGTTTTTTTTAAAGAAGATTTTGTGCTTCTGTTCTAGTGATTGCTCTGCAATGCTTGACGACCTCTCTACCTGTAATTTACAGCTTCAATGTGTTCTATTAGCCTGCGCCGCACTGTACGCACAGTTAGAATTTATTATCAAGCAAGCTTGGTATTCTTGAAAAGAGTAGCTCAAGAATGAAAATGTATACGATCTGTTCATTCAAAAATCATCTCTGAAATAACATGTGAACGGTATGTTACTTGTGAAAGCTTTTCTTATTCTGTTTCTTAAGTATAACTAAAAGTTACTAAGGCTAATTTGGAATTTACGGTTTTGTTAGTATTTGAGATACAGATTAGTGTAGCTGACCAATGAATCTCAGTTTGTAAAAAAAAACATTCTTGAAGAAATGTTAAGCAGTTACATTTTGCATTTCACTCTAGTGGTGCTAAAATGAATTTACATTGAAAGCTTGTTCTCGCTGTGCACTATATATAAATCGCAAGAAAATACCCGGAAACTGGTCGAAAAATGCAATGAAAACATAGTAGTAACACAGAATTCCTCTATTGCAAGGAAATCATAATATTGAGAGGATACACGTGACCTTATTGCTCCAAAAACTGTAGGGGATGACGGGGGAAATTTAACGAGTGGGGGGTCACGGGTCAAGATATATTATTTGCCTCCTAGTAACACTCATAGAGGAAGATTTTGATGTGGGCCAAGAGAATTTTGGGCCAGAGACTTAGTCCCCTTTAGCCTCTTCCTGACTACTGACCTTCTTCTTGGACAGATCCATCATGTTGTATGACTCTGGATGTACGATATACATTCCCTAAAAGCCAGGATGATAATTTACTCCATTTTAACTCTATGGATGAGAGATGATGATATAGGAAAAGTTGAATAGATCTTTGTACTTGAATTCTTCATAAATATGAAATGACTTCGAGGATATTTATATCATTGATCATAATCTTAAGATGATGACGAAATTTATCCTGATAACGATAATGATGCACGGTAGAAAACAATTTCTTATAATTGAGAAAAAGTTCTTATCTACAGAGATATATTAGAAATGAGATATTAGTATTTTAATTTAATTGAAAATGAGAATATACTCTGTTTAAAAATAAGATCACTTATCTCATTTCCCAACCAAACATATTCTCATTTCTAATTATATGAGAATGCTGATTTCTTATTTCTAAGAAAAATGGTTTCTTGGTACACAATTAAGAACTTTTCCCCTCAATTTTAAGGAAATGTATTTTTTTTATTGCTCGATGATGAAGTGCTTTTCCGTAAACGCAATAATATTGGTTAATACGACAAATGCAAGTCTCTTCTTTACAAAGGTATTGATGTCACTGTGCATATATGACTATAGAGTAGGAGGTCCGCAGAACAGAAATTGTCACAGAGGAATATTTTGGTGGTTCTGGGTAAAGAGTTATTCTAACTGCAAGATGGAAAGGAATATGTGGAAAGTCATATGGTTCTGTAATACGAATCTCGAAAATTATATGGCAGGTAAAACACGATATTTTTTTACGAACGAACAAGAAATTATAACAATGCACATTATGTAGATACTAGATATTTATTCATAGATGTTTATAAGGAATGGAATGTGGAAAAGCATACCTACCCATTGTAGGGGTGCCAGATTTTGTTAATGAAAAACCGGGTCACAAACACACACATAGTAGGCCTATATATATACAACGTGTTTATGAACTAGACAGACAAACTTCTGGAGATGATTCCTCACATAAAAACTAGATGAAAGTTCCACTGACAAATTTTCGAAAAAGTGTATAGTTTCGGAGCTACAGGCTGCCGAAAGCGTGGGGAAATGAACTTTAGAGTTCGATATTTCTAACACCACGAGCAGTAGAGCTGATGCAGCATGGTGCCTTCAAAGACTTTAAACCTGCTCTATTTAAACATACGTATTCCAAAATTGTGCGATGGATACGCAAAGGATTCCTCAAAGGCAGTACCGGTAGGTGATTCCCGGAATTTTTCTGAAGTAGGTCGAAATGAGCATGAATTAAACGGCTTCCCATTTGAGTAAAGATGACAAACGTCATCACCGGCATCCAATCAGGCATGACATTCAATCTCTTTGATAACAAATAAACAATATTTGATGAAAGTACGCAATTCTTAGCTCTGATCGTTATGCAACACACGTATTTGGAGAAAATCGTACGGCATATGAATTCTACTTGAAATATCCACTTGGCGCCAATGAATTATTGCTTCCTCTTGGAAAGCCACCTCATTCATGCTCATTTCCAACCATCTTTACTTTAGAATACTTCTGGGAACCCCCTACGTACTTTGCACATCCATTGCGGGATTTGAAATCTTCATTTTTGGATAGTGCAAATTTAAAGTCTTCGACGGTACCATGCCGCATCAGCTCTACTGTTTGTGGTGTTAGAAATATGAATCTGTAAAGTTGTTTCCCACGCTTTCGGCAACCTGTATCTCCCAAACTATGCAGATTTCGAAAATTTGTCACAGAAGCTTTCGTCTAGTTTTGATATGAGGAATCACCTCCAGAAGTTTGTTGGTGTAGTTCATAAACACCCTGTATATATTCAAATAGCATATTGAAGAAAATAACGTTACACCATATACAGTATTACCTATAGTGAAATCCATCACCTAAGCTAACCTATAATATAACCTTCAGGCATTGCTGCTGGCTTACATAATCAGAGAACTCTAAAGTACGAGAAACTCTCCTCTCGTAGCTCGTTCGATCTACATTTAATTATTCCTTCAATTGTTGACACGCACAAGCGATAGTTTCTCTGTTCATTGCACATTCCTAATGAAAAAAAAAACGCTTTCCACGTTAGCATTAGTCTCAGAAACACTAAGGATCAGTTCACAGTCGCAAAATCCAAAAACCGGGACAAACAGGCGTCTCGAAAGCATTTTTCGAGACACTAAATTCTTTCATTAAAAACTGGGATTGGCCCAGAAAATCAGGACGCCTGGCAACCCTAACCCATTGAAATATTAATATGAATTTAAATTTTGATATGCTTGCAAAAATTGATATGAGGAGAGAATCACAAAATGACACAATCAGTACAACTGTTAGTATGGGGAAATTTTGGTCTGAAAATATCCAGGAAAGGGAATTCCTCCCCACAACCTCGCACCGTGTTAAAAGACCTATTACACTATTTCTCTCCCAGAAATTGTAAAATTTATGACGTAACATTCTTAAATGATTATTATTAACATCCTAAGCGAGCTGGTGAGTTGAGGACGGAACCTACATTTTTTTTGGCAAAGTGGGCTCCGAACCACTCCAATAGACTACCACTGGAAATAACATTACTAATATATAAATATCATGAATTTAAAATTTTGAATTTCAATTTCAGGGACAAAAATGCTGAAGTCAATTTGACGGAGCGCGTATTCTATTATATGAGCTCTGGAGGATGGCGCAGTCAGCTCCATAAAAAATGTGACTGATGGGGGAAACATTTAACTGGAAATGTTACAAGACGTGACAGCATCAAATCCTGAATAAGTGAAATCTTCGTTTCAAGCATTTATTACTCTTAGGCGAAAGCAAATAGAGAGAAACTTACTTCAGATTTGCGTCCAATGATCTTCATCTACTTTGCCGCTATAAATCTGAAGTAACAGCCTTTATCTTATTGTATTTTGGTTCCGTATTCCCTCAACTTCACTTCACTCATATCGGAACGGAATCTATCCACCGTTAGAGGATTATCGCTCTACTTATGAAGGTACGTTTAGTATAATTGGAGCAAAATGATTTTGGATGATCTATGGAAGGTTACATGGATCATTTCTCTATGTTGTTCATGAATATTCTTTGCCTCTTAGATCATTCACTCGTATATAAGTATCCGAAGCAAATTAACTCCTATTTAGTAAGAAATTCTTAGTACCGAATATAAAGGTAAAGTTATACCGTTTGGAAAGGGAGGTCAGATATATATTATGACGAAGATAGAATTTGTAGTTATGTACATAATACACGGATATAAAGAGTGTTATCTCTATAAAGTATGTATATTGTTTGCATCATACTAAATTATATTCTGTATCTGCTAACGACAAAACTACACTTTATTCTTTATACGACAGAAGAGACACCTATTTTCCTTAGTTGAGCTCAATGATAAATGCTCTCATGTACTGTACACTCTCCATTATGCCCATGCCCCTTATACCACCTTATCCAAAATATCGTAAAAGGAACAATGATCCTGTAAGATCTATAACCTAAGGAAACGGTGTAGCTATATCTCACAAGTAAAGTACCCGAAGTGAGGACTCGAGTTGCTCATCAAGTGATACCCTAAATTGAAGCTAGTGACGAGTATAGTACACCTGTGAAATCCTAGCTGCAGAGCTCCAGAAATAAAAAGGTTATGGCGGGTCAAAGTTCAAAGAGAAAGCGAATTGTATTGAAACAAGTCACAACGAAAAGCAGATCAAGTCAGAAGGACATGGTTTTGAATTGAAATGCGATTCATGTGAAGGAAAGAGGCACGTACAAAGTACTACACATTGATACAATCAATATGTAAGTCGTCAATGAAGGCGTGTGATAAGCAGATACTTTGTTCACAATGAGCACACTTGACAAAAGAGATGTTCTCACATGAGGTCTTGTAACACTCGTCACGTATATTAGAATCAAAATAATAATCCAATGGAGAAATCCAGGGCTCGGGCTCCTCATCCAAGTAGCCGCTTTTGTAAAACGCAAACCTGATCATGTTGCGAAATCGTGAGGCGCTGAATTGGAAGAGAGTGAAGGACTACATTCGTAAAATGTTATCCCGATGCCAGAGATTAATGTCCGAGGAAGCGATAACTGTGTCAGTAATGAACCTGATAAATGATTTATATGGACGGAAGAAGTAAACATCAAGTGGTTGGATGAAACCAGTGCAGCCACCAGGAATTAAACGTTTGAACAGTGTTATATGATTAGGGCATAATTCATTTGATACGTTATCATCCTTATTTGCACTCCATGAATCCAGCAAAAGCAGTATCTACACATTACATTAATTGGGAGCAACTTACGACGTCTTATCATCGGTATAATCAGCAAAACATGGACATCACAAGCAGCAAAATTCGCTTTCTATTTGAACTTTGACCCGCCATAACCTTGTTATTACTGGAGCTCTGCAGCTAGGATTTCACAGGTGTACTATACTCGTCACTAGCTTCAATTTAAGGTATCACTTGATGAGCAACTCGAGTCCTCACTTCGGGTACTTTACTTGTCAGTGACACCGTCGGGGGGTCAGCCCCCAAACTTAATTTTCTAGGTAAAAACATCGATAGAAACTGTGCAGAACTCCACTTAAACCCTCTAAATTTTGACTTTACACCCACTCACTCTCAAACTAAAAACCCTGACGGAATCCCTGAGTTGTCTACAGGCAAAATAGAACATTTTGGGTACAGTAGTAGGGCTATTGGGATCAGAAATCCCTGCGAATAAATTTCTTTCCTCTCAAAATGCAAGCAAAGATTTGATTTTCCGTTATACTTTCGTTTCCGAAGTTGGGGTATATCTAAGGACTCTACGCATAACTATTGTTGAGGAATATAGGTCAAATTTATACCAGGTTTATCATGTTGCAGTTTCTTCGAAAGAAGGGGAAAACTTTCATAGTTGGCAACACTGCATTTCATGCTTCACATACCTTGTTTACCACCACTAGAGGATACACTGACAGTAACATTTGAAAAAATATATACAGGGTTACCAATTCTGATCACCCGACTGCATCACTTCTATACCCTTAACATTTACTGTATTGCTACAAATATTTACCAATACAAGGAGTCGATTTTGAGCTTCCAAGCTGCAAACCCTGTATTTTGAAAACGAAGCGGGATTTGATCCATGTTTATTTGAACTTTTGTCTTTGTTCCGATGTCAGCAGTCACCTTACAAAATTTGTAATCATCTTTTCTTTACACCCTGTATATATCAACCAACTCACCTTCAGAGAGGAAATCACATGGGTAGAGGCTATGCCTACGGTGACCATACGTCCCGAATTTATCGGGACAGCCCCGAATTTTAGGATTCTGTACCGGTGTTTCGAAATAAATATTAAGAGTCCTGAATTTCATCACAAACGGTGATATAATTTAATTTGAAAAGAACATTTCAATTTGACATCTGTATCACTAAATTACTACTGACCGTTCATAATTAATGAAATAATTAATGATGGCTTAGTTAGAAGAAGTTAAATTATTAGTTATTATATTTTTTTAAATAATGATTATTACAGTGTAATATTTTCATGTCTTTACCAGAATTTATAGAAAATCTCGTGGTTATTTAGAATCAATGTTAACTAAAACTGTAAAAACTATTAAAAATAAAATCGGTTTGGTGTTTAATAAAATTGTGTGTCTAACGGTTCATTTATTGTAGTTTAAAGAGGTTTGGAGATACAATTTTAAAATAAATAGTGTTTTTAAGCTTATGCCAATTATTGAGGCATTGAAATTGCCTTGTAAAACGCGTTAGCACTGATTGTAAAGTTCTAAAGTTTTTTTTTACATACTTTTCTTTAATTCACAATGGTTCATGGTATCCTCAAATCTTGTAACATTAATTTAACTAATTTCCCGACGTCATATAATCAGTGGCGGTTCTAGAGGAAAAAAACTCGTTGAGAGTGGCAGCTTTCAACGTTGCATGTTATATATATAAAGTGTTTCTATTTTGATGCTGTCCTGCTGTTCATAATCTACATTCTCTTTCTTTCCTCTTTTGCCCCTTCCCACCATTCGTTCCAATGCGTTTTTCAGTACAAGCTCTTCTCAGACAATGACCCAACAAATGTATGTTTGTGTGGGTGGGTGTGATACACATTAGTCATTTTCAGTCATTTTTTTAAAATTGCATATTAATTCTCCTTAGGTATATCTATGAAGGAAATATGTACGTTTAAAACCTTTTTCAGTGTAAGAAAACAATCATTAGTTGAGGCAAAAAAAGTGAACATTTTAATATTTTTCATCAGTGCATGGAATTTACAGAGGAAAACTTATAGTTAACTGCCAAATTTACACTGGATAAAATGACTTAATTGGATTTTACACTACATAAAACTGCATTAAGAGTCCCTCCCTCTACACACACACTTAAAATCTATAAATACGACACTGGATATATTGTATAATTCAACACCAATTTAGACCTAAATAAGACGATTAAAAGAAAAAAAAAAGATTTATACTTTTTATTTGTAGGTCGGACTAGAATTTCCTATATTATTTTTATAGTACGAAGTAAGTCGGACAACGATTAGCGTTCTGTCGTTTTCGGTATAAGCTACTGGTGGTATAATTTCGAAATAACACCGCGTTGCCTATAAGCAATAAATTAAATTTTTAGATGATGTGGTCTTCCCTTTGTTACAACGTTGTTGATAGTGAAGACTTCTAAAAGGTTTTAAAAACAAAAAATACTGTGTTACATAACCAAAAAACAATAAAATAACTACTTGAAACTTGTTCTAGGAAATTAAACAATCGTTTAAAACTCGACAAAATGCGGTTTCTAACATACACTGTGACTCCTTCCCCCACCCCATGTTTATAGAAGAAGCTTATCATGGTACACTTCATTTCATGTTCAAGAATCGATAACATTAAACTTCTTGCAAAATAAATATTAATTATACTAAATATTTCAAGACAATTAAGGATATTAGTTTATCTTCACTGCAAAAAACTGGAGGGTTCAGGCTCCCCCAGCCATGGCCTAGAATTGCCTCTGCATACAATGATGAAATTTTGCACAGCGGCGTAAGTTGGATGACAAAACAATATCCCATTGTTACTTTCATATATTTTTATATGTTTTAATATTTTTAATATGAACTTCTTTATCCTAAAATAAATACTAGCCTGCAACTCTGTTTCGTTTCGCTGGTTACAGAATACTTTAGGATTTAGATAACAAAACATTTGCTTGAGAAAAAGGTCTCAGAACACCAAAATAACTCGAAAAAATAATGGAAAACTTTTTAAAGACATACTTGAATTTACAAAGTGACAGTATATGAGAGCGCCATCAAGCATGACTTTACATTTCTTTTTTCATAGTGAGGTAGCTCTTTAATAAAACGCAAATTTTAAGCTAAATGTATGGCCTGAATTGTACTTTTTGGGGGTTGATGCCACCTCAAACCACCATCGGAAAAGGTGTAGGGGTCCATTAGATCCCAGTAAGACCTGCCCCGAACTTACAATCAGAAAATATGATCACCGTAGCTATACCCTACCCCGGAAACAAAACTATTCCCGTATTTTCTAATAATAATATTTTGTCTGCTTTCATGCAACTTCGACCGTGACTCAGAGGTGGAATATTGGCTTAGCATTCAGGAGGTTGTTGGTTCAATCCCAGTGGCGGACCATTATGACTGAGTTTTTTTTCTCAGTCACCCTAGGCAAATGCCTTCAACTTAGGCACTGGACGACACCTTTCCACATCCATTCCTTTCCTCCTATCCCCGCCTGAGCCTTAGATGACTAAAGGCCATAAATAAAATTCAAATTCAATACATAAAACTTTTTTCTTAAGTAAGAAAATTTCAGAAAACATCCAGGGTTTCTGAGAAATTTCTAAGTTAAATTTTGAAACTAATTCACTATATATAATTTTGTTTTTCACAAAAGGTATCATAACAGCTCTGTCTTCTCCAAATATATGTTGATGATGGTACAACGTACACCCAAATTCAATGAAAATGGACGACGAGAAAAATCCGAAGTCCGAAATATTTCACAATATGACAACATTGATAACATATCACAACATACTTTTAAGCTAACAATGACAATCTTTGAGCCACACTGAGCTCCTTCTCAAACTTGAGAAAATTTTCAATCGACCATCTTCCACGAATCCGAGTGTTCATCGCGCTAAACAAAAGAAGTATTTTAGACCAAGCACGAATGGGCTCGGTACAAAATTCACATTTAATGTTTTGTTTCTTTCTTAATCTCAACCATCTTTGCTTCTGCAAAATCGCACAGAATTTCAAATTTTAGTAACTGCCCATCTTTCAAATACTGTCTTCTTTTACTAGTAGTACACGTTATTAGGATGTCTAGGATATATTCCATTTAAGAAAAGCGAGAGGTTTAGTATTTGTATACGGTATCCTAACTGAAATTTTCTAAAAAAAAAAAAATCTCTAAATTTGTTAGTATTTTGTTGTCACATGAAATTTGACAAAATACTAATTTATTTTTAAGATTAGAGTAAATCAACGATTTCTAATTATAGATGGCAGCACTACCTTCGTATGTCTCTAATGTATTTTTATTGTCGTCCTAAATTGCAATACTGCTTCTAAAAATTCAAGCCTAGAGATTTATATTTCATTGTTGAAATAGTAAATTTCCAAACCTATAACAATGAAGCTCTTTCAACAATGAACAAGAAAGAAAATTAAGAATCCGCACGAATAAAACTCTTGAAATTGTTATAAACTTTCTTTTCTGAAATGTTGAATTTGGAAAAGATAGAAAAGCTCGAAAGATACTGGATACGGTATATGGAAGAATTATGGACTGCGGACAAAATTCAATTATACAACAGAATTCCCATAGTTCCCATTGATTCATATTTGAAAGAACGTAGGAAAAGATATATTGAAAATGCAAGATACAAAAACTTCATACAGGAAAACCTACCAGATCACATTGAAGACAGAATTAAGAAGCATATAATAACTTATAAAGAACTACTTTCATATTTAATTTAAAACAGGAACATAACAGTGATAAGATCAAAACAACATACTCAAATCTTCGTCATGGATGCGAAACAGAGCTCATACAACATTATTACAAAATAGTATTTTGGATGACAACACCAATAAATTTTACTCTCAACACTTTCATTTACCTAAACATCCTTCATCCTTTTACAGTTTCACCTGTCTTGAATTCTGGCAAGTTTACTTATAAATGATCTTTAGGCTCACTCAAATAAATAAAGGGGAAAAGTGGATTTTCTGGGGGCTTGCTTGGGGCGCTGCCTGGGCCCTGGTGCTTAATCCGGTTCATTTCTAACATAAATCAAATATATTTTTTCTAATCAATTATACAAATTAACTCGAAGGACGAAAGTAGCTTATTAGAGCTAGAAGTCCAGCTACGGTGGCCCTGCGGGCCCTTAGCATTTTACTTTAGCGGTTGAACTTTTTAGGCTTGAATTTGTAGGAGCAGCATTGCATTTTCATGCAACGATAAAAATACATTAGACATATAGGAGTGCTGCCACCTAGTGTTAAGGATCGTTGTTCTACACTAATCTTAAATACAGATTTTTGACAATAGTTTAACATAAAAGATATTTACTAGAAACAAATTTAACTTCCGTAATCCTGTTGAGACCAATATTCAATTTGTGGTCACGCCCCTTTTCTATTCACATGCAGACTTTATTCTTGTACGAAAAAAAAAATGCAAAAACGTGATTTGAGAGGAGACAACCGGAAATCAGATTTCGAAAGTCTTAAGTATCTGTTTTTAAAATAGTGAGGGTCGATTTAATATTAAGAAAAACGTATGAAAGCGTAATATACTCATAATAGAAGACAATCAATCTCAAATTTGCTTGCCAAGTACTCAAAGAAACCAAGTATATGTTGTATAAACCTTCTCTTTGAAGTTCTGCTCTCAAATCTGTCAGAAACTGTGATTGTATGCATTTTGGGATCATTTATATTCAACTAATAACAGAGATTAATTTAGAACATAATCATTATGAATAAGTCACTGTTTTTTTTATTTTTTATAGTGAGTTCCCTCTTCCTCTACGAGGTCATCCCTTGGCCCGATTTTCCTCTCTGCAAGAAAGAAAATGGAAGAGCAAAAAATTTTTGACAAGGTCTGAACGGGTGACGCAGAGAAGGGTGCCTTTTTGACGTCATTCCGTTACGTAATCTGTATCGATCAATTCTTTACTCCAGCTCCACGAGCGCTAAACCACGAAGTAGAGAAATCTTTTACCGCTAGATGACACTACCATACACAAAATTATCTTGTCTCGAACTGCCACCTGGTGGAGAAACAGATAAAATACTAGAGTTACAAAATAATTAGGAAAAAATGCGCTAAAAAGAAGAGACTTAATATTTTAGCTATTTATATTATAATATTTGAGAATTACATGACTTAAAAAACATGGCGCCCTGATTGTAAATTATTGTTCCGTTAGTAATATCATGCTATGAGTGCTCCTAGCTCCCTAATAATACTTAATTACAAAGGGTACGCTCTAGCATATTTTACAATGTTCCTAAAGTCCCTATCTAAACGCGAAGTAATGATATTGTTTAAAGCAGTGTTGTCAGATGGAGGGAAATTTCCTGGAAAACTTAAAAATCTGAGCCACATGAAGGGTAAAAGGTAAAAAAGGAGATAAATCAGGAAATTTTCTTGAATCTTTTTAGCACGTTTTTATGTATTAATTTTCAGTAATTTTGAAACTAGACTTAACACGCGGGAATTTTTACAAAAATTCGGGAAAATTTTGATTATCTTGAGGGAAATATCAACAGAAATCTGACAACACTGGTTTAAAGGGAATTATTTCACATTCCACCAATCATCCCATGATCATCCATCAGGCCTGTGCCAAAGTTGCCTAAAGACTTTAAAATTAAATTAAATTTAAAAAATGATAGACATGCTGATTCGAGCTCTGCTGACGAGCACCGAGCCACCACAGCTCAGTGGTAGAGCGTTGGCGTAGCATTCGGAAAGCCCTGGGCCGACCATCCTGACAGGTTTTTACAGGTCTTTTCCACTAGTCACACCAGGCAAATGGATAGCACCTTCAACATAGAACCTGGCCAACACCTTCCGGAGTCCTTTTCCCTCCCCAGTCCCGGCCTGAGCCTTAGACGCCTAAAGGCCATAAATAAAATTCAAATTCTGGTGGTGAGCATACTAAAAGGGATTTTTTCTTGGACAAATTTTGTTATGCATTTACATTTTTAAAACCAAGATTACTGGAGGTGAAATTGTACTAATTTAAGTTTGTAGTGTTCAGTGAATTCAGAGAATCTGCCCGGATTTTCAGTTTGGAGAGATGTAAAATGAAAATTGGGGGCTGTGAGTAGAGTTTCTACCGTTTATAAAGGGTAAAAAAAATTAAATTGAAGGGGCGTGACACTGTCATTTTGCGGGGAAAGGTTGGCAGTATTACCATGCGATATTAAAAGATTGACATACACAATTAAATTAGGGAATCATTTTGCAGAAAATTGTCATAAAACTGCTTGGAACTAATGACTAACTGACTCTATTGCTTACGGAATTCGCAATTTCATCGCCGGAGTAACAAACGTTTGCATTGGATTCTATCCTGGGTAATATCAAACCAGTTTTCATCACGAACACCTGTCTCTCGAAAATCGCTTCTAATATTGTCATCCCAATGACGTCTCGGTCTTCTCAGGGGTCTTTGTCCTTCCGGCTTTCCAACCACGATGGCATATCATCTACGCCCCCCCCCTTTCCCATCTGAGCTACATGCCCTGCCCATCTCACCCGTCCTGATTTCACATTATTCTTAGAGTAAGTGGCGGTGAAATGCCCACCCCCTAAAAACACGGAAGGGATTATGAGGTGTCAACACTGATACGATTGAGTGAAGGCGCAATTATATGGAAGACGAAGGTGTCACAAAAAAGATTGTGTGAAGAAAGTGAAGACATGCAGGCTAATTCAAATGTGCTAAGTACATAATTTTTACTTGTAATATTTTTTGAACGTTTCAAATTTAGGGAGACAGAATGTTTACACTGCTGTATTAGCGAATCCAATGAATGTGCGTTGCACAAAGTAGGGTTCTGTTGTTCTGATGCAATACCGGGTAGACGCCATGCCATACAGTGTTGGAAGTTGAATGAACTGAAACTATCGTGTTTGACATCGGGGTGATTTGCCCACTAGACATCGGGGTTAATGTCCCGTGGGCGTTTTACCCCCACGTATTCACATTCTAGCAAACACGATAGTACGCTTTAAAGCTGTGTAATTGTCCCTGTCTTAGAAGAGGAGGAACACGTAAATTCAGTTCATTTCCTTCAGTGAGTGTAAAATTTCTCATTTTTTCATATATTTTTTTATTTTCAGTTAGTCTAATATTTCCATAAGACTGTTTAATGTTATTAGTATTGTGTTGTGCAAAGCAAACTTACATCTCACCATTAGAATGAAGCCAAACAAGCTTTTCCATTTCGTATTTTCAGTTGATATGTATTTTTAGTGTTGTCACAAGACGAGACGAGACAGAGAAAATGGCTATAGAAAACGAGACGAGACAGAGCTCTCGTAGTGCAAAGTATACATCTTTTCGAGACGAGACACTCTCTGGACAAGATATTTTCGAGACCAGAAAGCCTAAATCTCGTCTCGTCGGCAATTCTATTCTGTATTTTCCAAGCCTGTCAGTAGTAAGGAAGTAGTAGGAACTTCATGCTTTATAGGCTAGTTTTTGTGACTTGTACCGTCATATAATTTCCTGTAGTAAGACTAGCTTCTATCGTAACATCATTTCCATTGCTATGACCTTCCACCTTGTTTAGTATAATGTTGGTGTGCATGGGCATATCACCCCACGGTGGTGGGCGTTTTACCCCGATAGTGGGGTACTATGCCCATATCGCTCTTACTTTACAAACATCAGTGTATCCCCTACAGTATATAATACTACATAATCTAGCATCCAGGAAGAAATGCTGAAAGATGTACCTCGCTTTGGTATGCTCTTTTTTCCTGTAGATTTCCATTCATAGTCATTAACTAACTAACTAACTAACTCTATGGCTTATGGAACTCGCAAGTTCATCGCCGCAGTAACAAACGTTCGCCATTGGATTCTATCCTGGGCAGTATCAAGCCAGTTTTCATCACGAACACCTACTTCTC
>JAGDQP010015605.1:0-34778 GCA_022664845.1 Lepisma saccharinum
TAACATTGTTAGATTTTTCTATTAAAATTAAACCTTAAAATATTTTGATTAAATCAAATTACGATTTTTACTAGGAAAAATTTTGAAAGAATGAAAATTTAGACTTTCTGAACTCAGGAGAAAATATATATTAAGATTGTACATTAAAATTAAGAATTCACAGTTATTGTGTGATTGATTTTAATTGTTATTTATGTCTTAAACGAGATGGTGAGCTTCTAAGAACGGAACCTACAGGGATTTTTTTTTTTTTGTAAATTGAGTCCACTCCGTTCAATAGACCGTGGTAGGAATTGTACCCACGACCACGCGCACAGAAAGCGAGTGCGCTAACCACACGGCCACTCGGAGGTCTTGAATGTTTGAAAACATGTTTTCACTGTTGGGTTTATAAAATCTTCAAATTTCCCTCTGTTATATTAAATTGTACAGTATATGCTTTCATATTCTACTTTCGGTGTCGGTAACTTTATATCAAATCACCATTTTTTGAAATCGAAGCGTAATCCTACTTAACCATTTAAATATCACGTTCCTGTTTCTCTCAGGAAATCGAACTTCCTATTTTATTCGTAACCCAATCATACTAAGCCTGTTACTTTTTTGACACAAAGCGTTTGTTATTTTTAATCTTTGCAGTTTGGCGATATTCTTATCGGTGTCTTTAAACCTAGATCGATATCGGTGTCGGTTCGGTATCTTCAAACCTATGGAAACCGTTTCCCAGTGAACAAATCACACATATCAACTCAAGTATAGGTTATCTCTGGCCCCTACGCACAAGGGAAAGGGAGTGCTGACAGATTGCCAGAGATCAGGGCTTCGGCCCCCAAGGATCAGACTATAATCGAAAAATCGAAGACGACTTAAGTTGAAAACTATTTAAATCGAAACAAGTCGAAAAGCATTCAAGATGTTGAAAATGATTTAATCAAAATACACCGCAAACGATATTTTGAAAAATCGAAATCGAATCGATAATCTAAATCTTGTCTTTTATCCTTCGTAGCTATATTTAACTGCAAAATGGTATAGTTGGCAACATTGAGAGAGAACGGGGTGATGGAGAGAGCGGCAGAGAGAGAGAGAGAGAGAGATAGGTAGACGGAGCGAGAGACAGAGAGTGAAAGACTGAAAAGAAATTATTCGAATGATTACGTGAAAACTTTTCAGACCGAAAACAACTTCAGGTTTTATTTAATTATACATTTAAAAAGATTGATCGCTCTTTTGTGAAACTTTTGTTTTTTACTTTTTTTGTACTTAATCCAAAAACAGGGAAACTGGGAATCGAAGCAGTCTTGAAAGAGCAGTATCGTGTCTGGCGAAACTAAAGAAAACACACCCTGGAAAACCTAATATAAGATGTCTGCCTGGAAGATTCGAATGAATTATCTTTTGATTTATAGATAAGCAAACAGTCACATACTGAGGCTTATTTTCCCTTTCATTCATTCATGTATTTATTTGTTCGTTTCTTTGGATTGCTCTTAACGTTAAACGAGAGTATGAGCTTCTTAAAACAAGACCTACAGTTTTTCTTAGACTGGACTCAGAAATTCTGCGATCATTGGACCTCCATCGAATTTTGAACCAGGAATAACACACAATTAACGTAGGCGTGGTAACCATTAGGCCAAAGGGCGAGGATAACCATTATTACTTCTAGTGGTTACGAGCGCAGACTTCCAATCGACGTTGAAGAGGCAACCAGCTTCGAGTCCTGCTGCCGCTCATATTGACTACGGTTATTCAGGCGAGTGCCGCTAAGTGTACCTAGCGGAAGGCTCTGGTTGCTATCTTTCTTTCTCTTGTCCCTTGAAAACTGCTCGTCAAGGGCGTCATCTCTCAGTGGTGTGACGGGTTTAGGTGCTAGATTCGTGTATGTCCCATAAATGTAGTTAAGTAAAAAGTATAATAATAATAATAAATAGTAATGCTTGTCCGTTTGTCTAGATCTTATGAGGTTAGTGCCTCAACCAAAGCAGATAGAGGGAAACTGATTTCAGATTTGAGTTCAGTGACCTCGATTTATTCGGCCATTTTTAATCTAGTGACTCTAAAGCTGGTAGGTCCTTTCCATTTGGTTAGTTTTCTCCATTTCAAGAATTCACGAGTTTTATTAAAGACACTTCATTACCTTGTCATCGAGGCTGCCCTAAATTTCTACTATAGACTTAGTTGTACTTATTTTGTGGTATAGTATAGTTGTACTTGTTTTACAGTATAATATAGTTGTACTTGTTTTATCGTATAGTATAGTAAAGTAAAGTATAGTTGTTTTTATCTTATATCGCTAGTATAGTATAGCTGTACTTGTTTTATGTATAGTATGGTAAAGTATAGTTGCACTTGTTTTGTAGTATAGTACAGTTGTACTTGTTTTATAGTATAGTATTAAATATAAGGATTTTGTTGGAGGATTGGACTTCCAGGCTAAAGGGGGGACAATAGTAGGGCATGCTATTACGCCCCCGCACTTTTGTTCTTGTAAGGAAAATATTTGTATCACATAATCGCAACATCTAGATAATGTGAAAGACAATGAAAAAGTATTCAAAGAAAATATATTCCTTACCTGTCAGCAAGACTCCCCCAAAATGGAGCCGAGAGAAATTCCACAAATGGCCTAAATCCAATAAGTACTCCACATTGTCCTGGGTTCATCCCCATCTGCTTGAAGTAGACAGCCATGAGTGGGAAAAGAGAGCCGAAAGCAGAATAGAAGAAGAAATAAAAAGTTTTGGCCATAAGCAAGTCCTGGTCAACATTGCTGCAGAGAAAGTCCAAAATATCCGACTTGCCACGGATTTTGTGCGTGCTGTCTTTCGGTTCAGGATAGAGCGTCGGGTCAACTTCCCCTCTGGCTTCAGGATCGACTTTGGGCCTAATACCCGGTACAACTTGTGGAGGTGGTCCCTCTGTATATTGCTGAGGTTGTTGTGGTTGTTGTCCGTATTGCGAACTTTCACCTCCATCACCTCCATAGTAACCACCAGAATAATTCTCGTTTACCATGGTATTCATCCCTACCATTCCCGTCTCACCACCACCACTAAAAGGAAGAAAAACTTATAATTTTTTTTGGTTTTGAAAAAATTAAAAATTGAAAAATAATTCAATGTTCACGTCGTCATTGTCACAGTCAAAGATGTGCTACCTGAGCCTCTGTTGCCTCCTCCCACAAGAATGGACTTGCTGGGTAATCAATACATACAGCACACAGCTTCGGAATGGCAACACACACACAGCCAGAGCGCGCGTCTCCGTTTGGTCGAGTTGCAAACTCACGTTTTTATCGAATACTTTCCTTCCCCTCGATATAGTCTTACTTCTCGTTTCCACTGTGATATATCTGCATATCTCACAAAAGACACTTCCTAGTAAAAATAAATCTCCAAATCGATTTTCACCTATTCATCTGTTCCGTTCTATTTCTCTCTTTCTTTTCTAAATCGAATTTTTTCACAATCTCCGCTTGCCTTTTGATCCTTTCGGTGTGTTATGTATATATCACGATCTTCACAGATGATTGTCTGGTGCGCAGTCGTGCCAGAAAATAATATATGATTGGCCTCCCTACTAGTAACTGTGACGTCACACCATTCAATAGTTTCCGGTGCTTTAATAAGTGACATAAGCTGTAGTAAATATTTAGCTTTTGCTTTGAGACAAATAAAATAAAAACTGTGATTAAACTAACGCTTGTGTTCAATTTTATTTAACTCGTGAATTACAATTGAAACTTTAAAAAAAAAAATCGATTGCACAAGAAATGGACTTCTTTTACTTAAATAAATGTTAAAAGAATTTTGGAGAGAATTGCCGCCTGCGTGTTATGCCACACAACACTACATAAGTGTGGCAAGTGGTTGCAGCCTATTTTAGGATATCAATTCTCGGTAAAAAAAGTGTTTTCCGATTCTTATCACCTTACCTATCCATTGCCTGTCGAGAAAGTAGCCGTTAGCTGTGTGTGTATTAGTATCGATTTTAGTATCTGTACTTTGTACGTGTGTTCCGGTTTTTATTTGGTAATATACAACGAGAAAAAGAGCTGGACGATTAGGGTATATAAATATTTTAAGTAACTCATGCTGCCACATGATTTTTTAAAAAATATTTTATTGATACTTTATCTTCGAGTCAACGATTCTACCAGAGGCGTCATTTACGAGGTACTGAAAAGGGTAATTGTCTCACTAAGGAAATAAAAGTTATCAATATCACTCAAGCAAAACATAAAAACAGAAATTTTACAGACTTTTGTCAATAACTTTTCCTCTGTACATATTTTATGCTGACAATGTACAGTAGAACCTCTGTTATCTGAAATAAAGAGAGTGGATGTCATTTCGGATGACTAAAATTTCGGTTTAAAAAATGTGTATTTTTTCAAAGTTTAAAGTGAAAAAAAAATGAAGACAATGATAAAAAAATACACTTTTAGATTACGTATATCACAGACTTTTAATAAAGTTTTAAATGCTTCTACAGTTGGACAACTTCTTACACAACTAAGTTTACTGTTTTTTTTGACAAAATCTTCTATCTTTTTCTGTTAGCATTTCAAATGTTTATCTTTTTCGATTGTTTTGCCGTTTCGGTTAAATGCTATTTCGGTTAAAAGTAACAGAGGTTTTACTGTATAACAATCGATCAGAATTAGACCATAGAATTTGTAACCGCTTCATGCAAACTTAAAAAAAAACTAACCCACTGTCTCAGAGTAACCCATTGTTTCCAGAGCCAAACCAACCAAATTTCGAGTTTATATTTTGACGGAAGTATCCTTAAGTTACGATGTAAGGAGACAGTTACAAATAATCAAGGTACTGAACAACATAATTGAGATTTGTAGATTGTTTTATTAGATGGATGGAATAATTTTACACTTCTCATACGCTTTTTGCACACTTCTTTAATGAAACATTTTAATTTTTTTGGGGGGAAGGGACTTCTGTCTGTTACGATTACATTAGTGCAATCCTTTCAAAACACCTACGCAAGAGTGGAGATTCACACACAAAAGCTATTGAAGACTACACTTACGCTAGAGACCTCAGGACCACTGAGGCATGCACATATAATAGATTAAATTAGATTTGTTTGCACAAGAAATGTAAACAATGTTTATACGAAGTGTCGGCAGTTTACCATATCTCTCTGAAGATATACAATTGTGCACCACTTTAATTATACAATCTCTTTAAGTGCACATCTTCAACATGTTTTGTTCACAATATGTTCTGATAACATAAGATTACTCACACATCAAATTTCTTCCATACATAGCGACAAAATTTATTGATTTATTGTGTTCTTAGAAGCTGAGTTGGTTAAGACGACCTGCGTTCTTTCCCCTAACCCGCCAACCTCTTTTATTCTTGAAGTCGTTTCTGTGCAAAAAGGTTGTATAAGGGGATGACAATTCGTCGCTTGAATAACCAATAGGCGCATCTCAGATTTCACTACTTTACAGGAGAGCAAAAATAAAAATTTTACTTTTTTGAAGGCGTTGAATGTTAATGCTATTTTGTTGGAAATTTATATTTTTTATTTTTTCCTGTAAGATACATGTATATCCCAAATTTTGAAAACACTCATTTATGTGAACAGCAGTTGAATATTATTAAAAAAAATAAAGAATGAAAAAACTTTGAGATACGTCCTTTGGTGAGTTCACATATGTAGCTATTTAATGAGTTACACCTCAAGATACAGAACTTGCAATTACTTCGCAGATTACAAAATTGCGTAGGTGACAAAATTACAAGGTTTCTTCACAAAATACAAGAAATGCACATTCACAGTTATACATGGGGTAAATGTTTGTAATAATTAGCATATTCCTCCTCTCGAATGACAGGGTATTGTCCCTTACACAGGGACAATAAATATTCGTACTTATCTTTTAGAAGTTTCCTTCTTCTGTCATTCAGCTTTCCAAGTGGTGCTGCCAGAACATCTGTGATTTGTCTTTTCAGGCAGAGCGAACTGTATTTCTCATCCAGGTGGCTCATTTTGAAAAATAGTCTGGTTAGCTCTTGGTTTCTTGTGCGAAACTCTACCACTTCAGTCCACTTGATATCAGCTCCTGATTCATCCCTTCACAGAGTAAGAAGTCGTAGCTGTTGCGACAGATGTTTGAAATTAAGAAAGTCATTAGTTTCCATTGGAATTGTAATGTAGGGCTTTCGTTTGCGAGCAAGTGTTATAACTGAAACTAGTTGAGCTGGAACGAAAATATTTCCAGTCTGCTTCATTGCTGTAGAAATGGAACTGTGTGCAGCATCACCCTCATTCTGTCCGTGGTTTGTCACAAAATATCTCAATGAAACATCTTCAATACATGAACAGTTGTTGATCACATAGAGAAGCATAGCTGCAACCATAGAATTCTTGTTTTGACCTGTGCATCCGTCTGAAAACAGAGATATCTTTTTTACTCCTTTTTTGTCTTCTTGTGTTAGAAATTTGTACATGCATGTTGCAATCTCCGACGATCCTCGTTTACTTATGGTCTCATTCCAAAGGTAGCAATAACAGTCCTTACTTTTGATAAGATAAAATGAATTGTATGGGCGGTAATCCTTACTTTTGAGATCATAAACGGTAAAGTTATAATTTGCAAATCTACGCTTATAAAATATTGCACTGTCGTTACAAATGGGTAAAAGTATAACTTACTGCAAGTGAAACACTGCAGATGTATGGTCCTCACATTGACTGCTTTCTAGTTTAGAGTGTGTTTTAAGTTCACGAACTTTTTCCTTCTCTTTTATATGTTTCAGGTAAGTCGCTTCCAGTAGTTTCTTCTTGTCTTCACCACCTTTCCTGTAGTTTACACACAAGGAACACTTGTCCTTTTTAGGTTTGTGGAATGAGAGATTCGTTGCTCTTGAAAATATTCCTATATGTTCTGGTGCATGCTTTAGCATTCTGATCTATGTCTGCAAAGTACAACGAATACATTTTCGTTATAGTTAGATCTGGATGACGATATTCTCTGGATGTTGACTTTCGGCAGTAATGCGATTCCATTCTTGGAAATTTATTAATGTGGTCGGTAACTCCTTTTCTTATAGCTTCATTCCTTTGAGACAATGTAGATTGTCGACCTCCCCTTCTGTATGGTCCCAGATGTTTGCATTTTCTGAAGTACGGTTCTGACAAACTTTTCACTGATAGCCAGAGTATTTAGGAAGAACGTTTTACACACTGGCACTTGCTTGTTTTCGACTGTGAGAAAATAATTGGTTGAAGCTCTACGTGAAGATTCTGCAGTAGTCCTTTGTTTTGGCTCAACGGACACAACATGACGTGCAACAAATTCTTTTTGGAGCCTGTCATCTTTGTATTCATAATATGCACGATAATTATCCCGGATTTCGTCTGTAATTTCATTACATCCTTTTCCACTGATCTTACAGAAAGAACTTTCACATCTTTGCTTTAACTTTCTAGGAGGTACAGTTTTACCACTTCGAGAAATACATTCCTTCCCACTGACTCTTAGTTCTTTTCTCAGTTTTTGCTTATTTATTCTGGGTTGCTTCTTGTTTGGTACTTCCTTTTCACAACCCTCCACTGAATATTTTCCAGTAACACTCGTGGTCACTTGATGTTCCTTTTCAGGATGACACAGTGAATGGTCACTACAATCAGTATTTTGTTCAAAATGATTCCAACACAAAAGTTCAAGACATTTCTCACAAGCTGCAAAAATGTCTGCAGAGCAAAATCTAACTTCACGTCTTTTATTATATACGCTTGTTGGTGTGATTTCCTATCGAGTGAGAGTTGCTTCTGTACGTCGCTTTTTGACACTTTGGTGATCAACACACGCTTCACCTATAAAGTGAACTACGCACACGAGACGAGCAGAGCCACACGAGAGTGACGCCTCAATTGCGCAACCTTTTTCGTCACAAACTGGGTGATAGTCAGGGTCTTTATCCGGATCATCTGGATCTTCAAGGTCCTCATCACTAATTGCTGCGGATGATGATCTAATATCTTCTTCTGTACCTTGTTTTTTAAAAATGGCAAAGGCAAGTCTTCTTCACTGTCTGAACTTACACAACATTCATCCTCCAGCATCATGACAGTTTTATAATAATACTTCTTCCTGTACATTTTCACTTTGGTTCCAACTTTTAGAAACTGTCCTTTAACTACGACGAGATCGTCTGATGAGACGACCTTTTGAGATCCGTCATCCCACTTAACTAGAGCATCCATTTTCTTGCACTACAGCAGACAAGAGTTTGTAGAGCCTATGCTTACAAAAGTCACACACAAAATGCATCAAACGGTAGTAAAGTTACGCAGCAAGTTCTCTAATTTGCAGCAATTACAAATTATAAGTAGATGTTTTGTTTCTTTTCAGTGCTGGCGGAATTATTTTTCAGATCAAGTTTTTCTGTTTAGCCCTGTTCGGTAAGAAAGCTGATAAGAGCGAGTGCTGTTTCCTTTTTATCGGTCAGAAACATCGAAAGGCAGTAAAATTTGTTTGGCGTATATTTTAGTCCGTAAGTCACAAAGAGTATGATTTAGGAAACACCAATGGACGTATCTCAACTTACGCCTTTTGGTGATTCGTCAAATCTGCTTTCTCTTTGAGATTCGCCTTCTCACAAACTCGATATCTCAGGAATGAAGCCTCCGTCGCCTGTAATTCTTACAGCGATCGGTAGATCTCGCAAAATCATATAAGGTGGCAGTGTTAACTCAAAATCGCAATTTTTGAGATACGCCTATTGGTTATTCCAACGACGAATTGTCTCTATCTTCGTTAAAACAAGTTACCGCTACGAACAATCGCGTCCCTTTATAGTATCTCAAACACACAACATTAATTTTATAGAAAGAGGTTGGAAACACTGGCAAATGGACTATTTACGAACGGGAATACCGCCTGTAATTTTCTATTGTCTCAAGTAATGTCTTTATGTCATGTTTGGTTCTGGTAAGTCTAACGTAATGGAAGTAATTTTAAAATAATGACTTTATAGATAGGTTGGCAACACTGACAACTGGTGTGTGAAGAGACGTGGACGCTCACACTATTTTTATGTTGTTTCGAATATTGTTTATGCATTTTGGTGCAGATAGGTCTAAAGGAATGGAAGCTATTTCAGTAATTGAAATATTTAATAATTGGGTTGGCAACAGTGCATCAATCAAGGCTGTTCCCATGGCTCAGAGCTAGTCTAGCCAAGATCTTTTCAACGACACATCAACGATTTCTATACACATTGCAGTGCCTGTGATTTATTTTTTGGACACAGATAGACGGACAGTTGGATTTGACCCGCTTAGTTTACGTAATTTTTCAGTTGCTCGAATAACTGAAACATAGCCCCAGCTGTAGTCCTCTTGAGCAAAATATAATCTTGCTTCGTAAAAACATAGCGGGAAAGTTTTAATCGGTAAAAACTTTAAACTGGATCAAAAACTTGTGCTTCGCATAATCCGTACCTAGAGTTCGAACCCCTTCAAATAAATCTAGAAAAAAATAAGTTGTAGAGACAGGAATGAACCATACCTGAATTGAAATTCAAGAAGTGCTGTGTAACCATTGCTCTTAATTTGTATTCCTTCTTTCTCTCTTAAGAGCAATGGCGATTTGCAGAATCTTCTCTAAAAACGTTACTGAAGTCTAATTTCTTTCCCCCACTTTGACAGTTTCAATAATTTGCGGGGTGACTGAATTATATAAAAGGGAGACTTAACGTATAGATTCCTTTAAATTCAACGAAACAAGAACTCTACGTGTAGTGTTGTTTGATTCACACACAAACTCAATCTTACTTCATTTAAGATTAGTCTTAATAACACTCCTTTTTGTATTTGAATAGTCTTAAAAAGTTTAATCAATATAATATAGGGATCTTATCCACTCATTAGGGATTTTTCTTATTATCTCAGTTCTTGTTATTCTCACACTTACAACTAAACCGCTTCACTGAGCAGGCGCCTATACTAGAAGTGTACGAAAAACAGTAGACAGAGTTTCTATCTACTGCTCAATCTGCCTAACTACTGTAAAATTAAGGTGGGGCTATAAGAATTATTCTTCAGTACCTTAACATTAAAATAAATTTAAAAAGGTCTGATGTATTACTAAATAATAAGTGCTAAAGTTTATTTCTAGATTTTAGTAGTATTCTGAAAGAAATCAATCAAATCTTATTACTATGCTTTCTCTCTCCACACTCAAGAAATTAGTACAAATTTCTCACTTTCATTCATCCGTCACCAACTTAATAGTTTGTAAATGCTCTAAATGTGTTTCGGGCTCTGGAGAAACATTTATTTACTTCTTATAAGTTTTAACAGAATAAAGGGATTCTTCAACAATAGACAAACTTGACTAATATTCTCTTATTTATATTGTTGTCCGCCTATTTGTAACTCATGCACCCTAGCTTAATCGTGACATTTACTTAATTTCATAAAAAAATAATAATATTTCTGGCCCATTGCCAAATTTACTTTTTGAAGATTATATACAGGTGTATGAATAGATAGATAGAGCGGGAGGACTTTGAAAAAACAAAACATTCTTCGTTACTTTGTCAGACATTTAGCATAAGAGGCGCCATGTGTATAACTTTGATGCGCATGAAAGACCATTGTTCTCTGCAATGTGTATAGAATTGCTTCACAATGTGGGTAGAACTAAGTGTCACTTTTGTTAGGTCTGGTCCATAGGAAGAAAATATTGAAATAATCCAGTGATCTGCTAATAGTTGGAAACACTGTACCGTTTTAAAGTTACATGTTTTGGCTCCACTGATAAGGTCAAATAGTACTGGTCCAATTAGTGTTGTATTACTGGACCATTTCAATATTTTCTTCCCACGGACCAGACCTAACAAAAATGACACTTAGTTCAACCCACATTGTGAAGCAATTCTATACACACTGCAGAGCACAATGGTCTTTCATGTGTGTCAGTTTGGTACACGCGGTCCAATAGTAAAATCCAACTGTGTATCAAAGTAATACAAATAATGATGAAAGTGATTTTTTGTTCTATTTGCACTAGATATGCATATAGTAACTGAAGATCAGGTAGTTAGTGGTTCTCCTAGGACGTAAATTATCATACACTGCTAATATATTTTTAAATAACTTTTTTTCTATTGTAGAGACCGCGTGTATAAATTTGATACACGGATAAATTTGATACACACACACACATATATATATATATATATATATATATATATATATATATATATATGTGTGTGTGTGTGTGTGTGTGTGTGTGTCTGTGTGTGTGTGTGTGTGTGTGTGTGTGTGTGTGTGTGTGTGTGTGTGTGTGTGTGTGTGTGTGTGTGTGTATTAACAGAGTTTCGAACCTCTTTCCGAAAAGAAATACGTTCGGTCCACGGCAAGAGTTTCCATAAAGTGGTCCGGCGCTGAACATGTTTAAAAAAAAGAAGTTTAATTTTCCCAACATCCGGCGAAAATTTATCATGACTTCACAGCCCTGCTCTTTCCCATGAAAAATAATATCTGAATGGGAGGACAGGTAATATACTCTACGTTAGTGCCGGGTTCTGATGCAAGATACGGCTTCATACTTCTGCCTTGCGGCTTGCGAAGAGTACTAAGTTAAAATAAAACGCTGAGTTCGCTTAACGTTGGATTGCGGGGAGCTGACTTCAGACTTCAATCGTAAGAACTATTGAAACTGCCGGTACGACTATCAATCGACTACCTAGAACAATCGACTAACACCCCTTAAAATCCTTGGGTGATGCGCTTTCACCAAAACCCTTGACAAAGGACAACAAAATACAGAGCAGCATTCCTTTACCCCATTGGCTCGGCAGAAATAGGAAGGAATTACACTGTAAGAGCTTTGCAGTTGTCACAGCCGTTTTTTCCAAGCACAGAAATTAGATTCAACATAGAAATCGTTAGACACAGAGTACCGTATAAACAACAAGCTACTTACAAGATCGTTACATCATTGCACTAAAAATAAAATTCTCTTTACATAGATACTAAATACTACATACTAAGCATAAAAACTTCAAATAAGAAAATCCTAATTACCATAATTACACGTTTTACATAGATTATACAGAATTAAATTTCGTACACCTATAAAATATAAACCCTGTCCAGTTGTTTACCTAAATAACACATATACATAGCAATAGAAAAAAAAATAGAACAAAAAATGTTTTTGTATATTATAAATACATATACAAAGTCTGTGGTCTAAGATAACATGCCACCGATCAAGGGGCCTAGACGAGAACAGAAATATATCACATTTACTAACATTGCCTTGATAGAAAGTGTACAATTCTCATAACGTGTATAATCGTTTTGCGTGGAAACATGGCTTGGAGAAAAAAAAATCTGGATTTCACCTTTCTTGTGCGGACATACTTGAATCGAGATCATCTTCGTACTGTTTCCTGATTTTTGTCGTGCAAATTTATATATAAAATTCATTATTGTAAACTTTATGTCGTCTCAAGGTACATGAATTTGTCAATAAACTCTCCCTTTCGTGCCTGTGAGAAGGAAAGGGAAAGAAACGCCCCTGGTTTTGATTCAAAGACATTCGCGTGGTGTCAGTTATACCTTTTAATATTGGGATATTTAATTAGTACTACAGGGCGCTTATAAAGTCTGTCCTCACCTATGAATCTCCAGAACGAATGAGAACATGAGGAAGTGTTGAAACACGTATTCCATTCATTATTTTGAGAGGCTAACATTTACAGCTAAAAATTCCACATCTGACCCCAGTATCCCGAGTTGGGTATAGCTGGAAACAACTAAAAATTTAAAATAGAATAAGTTCACCTCTGCCCCCCCTTCCTCTAATCCAGGGAGGAGCAGGAAGGGCAATTAAAAAGTTCAAATTGCAAGGGGGTGTCGAGTAATACGTTTAACAGTATGGAGGAAATTTGAAATATTGAATTTTGTCAATTGGTTGGCAACACTGACATCAGCCCCTGCGGCGCATATAACCTATCCCAATACCTAATGCTACATTTGGTGCATATACGCCCAACGATATGGAAACAATTTGAAATATGTATTTAAAAAAACTGATTGGCAACACTGACAACTGGGTGCTCGAGGACGGGGACACCTACAAATACAATCAGGACGTTATTTGTCACCGATGTACCTGATGCCGAAAGCAACCACGTCATATGGCTGGGTGAAGCAGTCAAAGCGGGCCAGTGGACACCGCGGTAGCAGCAGTACGGGGTGGCATGCATACTGCCAGATTTTTGTATGTGGGAAGCCCCGGCGACAGCGAAGCGACGCACCCCGTGCCTGTGGCGGCTGTGGAACATTTTCACACTGTTTCTGTATCTCGTCCCTCCCCATTGCTCTTCCCTTACTCTTCTAGATCGTAGTTAGTTCTTTTCCAACTAACAAACTCAACCTCAGATTACATACCTACCAACCAATATGGTCACATCATTCCAGTAGAATTTTAGTCGTAGTGGGTTTTTCCCGGCATCACCGGGTTTTTTCCCTCTATCAAAGCTCTTTTGTCCCTTTTCTATTGTCTTTTTTCACCTTCTTTCACTATTCCCGATTTAGTGGTAAATGTCTTATGGATAGAAACCTCTAGTATACCTCAGATCCTTGCTTTTTAGTATCCTTACTAATTGCATGCGGAGACCTCGGTAGAAGTTGGAGAGAGGTCACTCAGCAGGGCGGGTCTTTCGGGGGCCCTGCTTATCCACCCCTTTTCTGTTCTGTTCTGTTCTGTTCTGTTGTCACCGATAGAGGTAGGGGAAAATTAATGCCCAAGCATACCCGTACTTTTTGGAGTGCTGGATATAAATACACTGGGTTACTTCATACATAAAGCGATTCAATCACATATTTATTGGACTCGCTATTATATGCGTATTTCAGTATCTGATAATAAGTAATGGCGTTGCAGGGGAGTTAAATGGAGCTTAAGTCCATCTTAAGTCAGCCTCCCGGCTAGTTAAAATAAAATGTTGTTGCCCGTCATTTTCCCCCAGAGCAGCAGAATGTCGCAGCTCAAATCTCAAGAATTAATACATAAATATTGAAAACGGTTCACATAGCGATCACAAGTGTGATAAAGTGAGTTACGGATGAAAATTTTGTCCATATTGGATTAGATTGGAAGTGGACGATTAGGTTTAATTATTTGCTTTGGTGTCTATAACTACAGCAAGGGAGTAGATAACTGGTCCACCCTATCCTACATCATTAAGAAGTATTGTTTTTGTTGTAAGGTAAGATAAAATTAATTATATGGGCGGTAACAGCAGCTTACGCCCTTCTTGTTTTTGTCGTGAACAACGAAGTTGATCAGAATAAATAGCATTCCTTATGTAATCAGTAACGTTGTTTCACTATTTCTAACGAAAACTAACCTAACTTTCCTAGTCAGTCATGCACAGGATGGACCAGTTCTCTACATCCTTCCCGTAACTTCACACATCCAGCACTCCACTATCGTTAAGTTTAGAGGTAACTCGTACAGTCATTGACCTCAATCTAAAAGCGAAACTGGACTGATCGAAGCCATTAAAAACTTACTGAATATATGAAGCCAGGGAGCGGGGGAGACAGTTAATTTCAATCGTCCACCTAGTCTAAGCCAATAGGGACCAAATGTCCAGTTCTCACTCAGGTTTTACGGTTCTTTATCGCTGTGCAGACCGTTTCTTATGTCTTAATTCTTTCTTTTTTTAACGTAAGTATTATTGAGAGCAGACTATGCATTCATTATATGTACAGTACGAGAATAACTTATTATATTTCTTGTTATATGTAGAGCATGAGACTGTTCTGATATATAAACTCATATATTAAGAACAATGACGACAATGTAACACGTATAGTAACTTCAACTGTCACTATGAACAATCAAACTCGCCTGAAAATATCGTATGCTGATTATTTTCTTATTTCCACATGTTAAACAAATGGAAAACTAATATACAATTTATAGACACAGATTTTGATATCTTTGCTCCAGAACACCAAATTAAATAATTTGCTATAAAACTATTCTAATTGACATCTGAACATGAACTATCAAAGATTTTCCCACCAATTCTTAACATTGAAAGTTTTAACCTCATAACAATTAGAAGCAATGCTAAAATATCCAATTATCAAATTACAGCAGTTACAATTTTAAATGAACTAAACAATGAAACATCATTTTTCACATTAGCATTTAGTTAAAGATTTTTTTGTGTTAATTTAATTTCCTTGTGTTAAACACGTTCATGAATCACGTTCATGAATATCTATGTCGTGAATCCCATGAACCCATTTCAAACTCAAGAATCCACACAAATCAATAAAATGGGTCGCACTGCGATAACAAGCGTAGAAAACTGAGTTAGATCTGAAAATTTTATTCATGTTGGGTAGACTGAAAGTTGATCATCGAGGTTAAATCTTTCGACATTAACCGATCACTCCAGTATCGTTACATAGAGATCGATGAGTACAGTCACGTGACACGAGAAAATCAGAGGTACCAGATCAATGTTGAATAAAGTTACCGTAAATCAATATTTGCCAGTCGAACATTCTGAGTTCGTCGAGCTAGTCGAACGTTGCTAGTCGAACAATAATAAAGGTATTATTATTATTATTTGTTGTTGTTGTTGTTGTTATTGTTATATCACATTGTTACAAGAACGGTGTAAAATAGGGTTTGATGTATTGCTAACTTCCAATAAATAAATAAATATGTGTGAAAACGAAAGAATTGTTTGCAAATATTCTGTGTCTGTGAAAAGGTTTTCCCTCCTACAAGAAACATATAAGTGAGGTACCAGGAAAACACAAGATGCCAGTTAATTTCCCCTCCTTCCTCCCCTACAAATGAACCCCTGCCTACAATATTTCTTACCTATTTTGTTAGATATTATTTATGCCAAGTTTGGTGAGGATAGGTGAAACGGTATCGAGATAATTTTAAATAATGTAATCTTAATTGATTGCCGGCTGTGTCACCTACAGCACCCTAAGCACCTCTATGACATGACCTAGTAAGTAAATGACACATTTGGTGCTGTTACGTTGAACAATATGGAAACAATTTTAGTAACTATGGACTCGTTCGGTGAAGACGATATGAATGCAATGAGTTTAAAATCCACAAAAACCCTGTCCAGGGCGGGATTCGAGTCCGCGGCGCAATCTCTTGAATGGGAAAAGGTAACAGCCAAAAGTGCCCTCGTTCCTGACCCTAAAATTCTCAGCAATGTCACTGCTTATTAGCACCTTTTTTTTACTACATACGGAGAAAGAGGCACAAAGTAATCGAAACCCGACCTGTTAGTGAGCTATTATGGCATTGATTATTACAGAATTCATCATAAAGTTGAGTACAATAATTTTACACGAAAATAATTATAGGGGAGACTTGGTGAAAATGACATACTCAGACAAAATGACATAGTGGTATTTCTCGCTGCTGGTATGTGTTTTGTGTTTGTCAACGACACCGCACTGTGCTACTTGGCAACAGTGATAGTGGAGTAATGGTAGATTGATACAACAAGAGGTTACGTTTTGACGGCAAAATTTGTGCTAAAACAGGTGTGTATTTTTTTCGTACAAGTATACTACTTTTAAGTTAACGAGCCATTGAAAACAGTATGTAGCTGTCGAATTATGGTCAGTGAGCTATCATATTACGCCTTTCTCTCGGCAGCTGTTTTTTTTTCACGCTGATAGAAAGACGCCAGTTCATCGCAGTATGCTATTGAGGGAAAATGACACGGTATGGCTTGGTACAAAATGACAAAGTATGTCATTTTACACTAAAGAGGAATGGAAGCTACTCATTTTCTCTGCTTAGTTTCAAGAAGAAAGAAGAAATTTTGGCCAAACGGGGAAAGTTGAAGGGAACTGAAATTTACATACGGGAAGATTTCACCAAGCGGTTAATGGAGGAGAGGAAATATTTGCAGGCAGAAATGATAAGAGCGCGCCAGGAAGGTGAAACGGTCTTGAAGCTTCTTTCCATTTCTTTTATTTATTATTGTTACGATTTTTCTTGTGTTGAGCTTCAAAGCCAAAAGATTTTTGCTATAATGATCTCGGGATCATCTTCTCACATATTTATCGAGCAAAGTTATAAATAATTCTTCGATTTTCTTTTGTTTAGTTATCCTGGAGCAAGATTATTTCTCGAACCACTTTATGACGTACCTTCCTTCCGTCTTCCTTTTATTACTTATTTTCTGATTGGATTATAGTGTCAGCATCCGTATATGGACGAGGATCTTAGCTCATCTTAGTTATGTGGTTCTCCATTATTAACAAATCTTCCCGCCAAGAAGAATCCTTGCTCGTTAGGTTTGTTAGTTTTCTTATATTAATTAATATTTCGTTTATTTTCAGTTTTAAAATATACTATGCTTTTGAATTTTCATTCAGTGTGTCAAAATTAAGGTATTATTGGTTTATTTGGTTTGAAACTGAGATCTGTTTCCGGTGTTGATTGTTCTTACGCTTGCGTTCTTCATCTGGTGGAAGAGAGCGTTTCCTGTTTGTAAGATATACTGTAAGCTGACATCATAAGAAGAGGCTGCAGACCACTGATTCTCCGAAAGTTATATTTACAGTTTACTTTTAAATTTATCTTTTCGAGTTTAAATCAGTGCGCCTGCACAGGTAAAGTTTAAATTTGTGAAGAATCAATAATTGAACCATGTTCGCTTACCTAAACAGCCATATTGAAACTTAAATTTCATCGTGTCGTCTTCTGCTCTGCTTGGTGTCCGACGAGAAGACATCTTTAAATTTCAGTGAATAATTTTATCTTTCGTGTTTTGGACTTATGCAAGCAAAAATTAATCATATCTAAATTCTGTTCTTCGACTGTAAAAATCGTTTGTGCACTATTTGTAATATTATAGTTGTAAATTTTCTAGTGCAAAGTTGTTCATTCGACATGCAGAGCTAAGCTAGGTAAGGGAACATGGGTCACTCATATGTCATGATGCTTTGATTTAGATAAGCCGAAATCCGTTAACAGATCTCTGTTTCTCTCATATGTTTAAAGTTTTATTATTTTAAGTAACATTGTGCTTTGTGCACTAAAATAAATAATTTCTTTAGCTACTCATGCGAGAGGTTTAATACGATGAGCTCACCATATTTATTGTATTCGTTCGGTATTGGTTAAGTATTTGCGCTCTGTTTCGTCGGCTTTGGTTCCGTTTCGATTGTTTCACGTTAAATTTTCAACCTGTCTAGATCATCAAACCCGAATAATATCCAAATCTGTATTATGAAATTTTAAAGATTTATTTCGAAAACACCGACAAATGTCAAAATCTTACTTTGCCATGTTCATTGTTTAGTGATTGAAATTCAGAAAATGCTTTCAGTGGAACTGGCCCATAGTTTATAGTGAAAGTGATATAGCAGGAAAGGGTCAGAATTTTTGAATGTTTGTGATAATGATTGAAAACGTCTACATGTAAAACAGTGATTCTCGTATTATTTTACAAAACAAGAAATTTGGAATTGAATCTTAACGTAAAATAATTTTGTTAAAGCATAATTTTTTATTACTGTATAACAGGATGATTTTCCATGAACTGAATAGTGATTTTCAAACATTCTTTTTCTTTCCAAACCGAAATATGATCTGTCGGGTATTTCTCTTCAAGAGATGTGAATTTTCAACTCAAATACAAATGATTTTTTTTTTCGTTCAAGTGAACTTCGATACTTATACCAATTTGAATTTTGGAATAATTTGTGATCGTTAACTAAAACTTTTCTTTCATTTTACTGAACTAAACAGTGAGTAAAAAGGGGTTACTAAATTTTATTGAAATTTTATCGCATGTAGGAGTAGCTAATGTTTAAGTCAATTTGAAATAATAATGATGGGAAATTCTTTCCTTCTCTCTCCCCTCACCCTTTTTCCATCTTTTCAGCTTATGCCTTTCTCTGTGCGATATTTCGGATTTAGTTATCCTTCGGTAATCGTGTGCTCCCTCTTCGGGATTTGTATCGGTACTTGTGTGTCCTGATGATAAGAGATAGTATTTATTTTGGTTCGATAGTCTGATAACTTATCTTTCTCGTCCGTCGAGTGGTCGTGGGTCGTGACCTCGGCTGGTGAAGTCGTAACTTAGCTGTCGAGTGACCCGTTTGAGTTGGTCCAGCTGACCCTCTTCCAGTCTGGGTGTCATTGTGGACTCTTCGCGAGCTTTACCCACTTGTCCACATGAAAGTGAAGTTCACTTTCTTTCTTTCTCACCCTTCTTTAGGGAGAAGACACACACAGGGGCACCTTCTAGTTGTGAATTTTGGCGAGGCTTCACTGGGGAGCGTTCTGAGTGTTCTCATGTTCGGCACTTAGGCTGTTTTTGCCCGGCGCTTGTCCCGTTTTGAATCTTATTGTGTTCTTGGGTAACACAGTTCAGTTTCTGCTTTTAGTTGGTTGAGGTGTGTATGTGCCCACTGATTGGTGTGCGTGCTTCGTTACAAAGGGAACAGCATTTTTGAAATTTAATAAACTACATGTTAACAATAGTGTATACCAGTGCACGGATGATATGAGTGAAATAGTTTGTGTAAAAAAGAGTGATTCAAGAAGTGGGCATAGAGCTCAGACAATGAAGAGAGGATGGGAAGGGAGACAAAGGAAGTGGATGGAATGATGGCCGACACTACCAATGAGAAATGTCAAAGAAAGTCAACGAGAAGCCAACAACGGTGTGGAATGTAGTGGTTTCTTTCAGGGAATGAGGCGAGTGTGACTCACTCCCTGTGTTTATGTAAGGGACATACTCACCGAGACAAACGTCGTTATTGACTCGAAGAAGAAGAAGACCCGAAGTTATTCAGTGCTGCCATGCCGAGGGATTTATCCCTCGGCGTAGGGTGTTTTCATCTAAAAAGGGATTAAGGGATATCTTTACTAAAATGCAAAAACGTAGGGATTTTTTTTTACCAACTCTTGCAAAATAAATTCAAGTCTGCGTAATGCAAACATTACTTAATTTTAGCTACAAGCGAGTAACATTACTCAGCAATGAAACGCAATATGAAAATAAAGCAAAACAACTTCTTTCTTAAGTACACGCTTTCAGTTGAACGCATTTTCTAAAATGAAACTGACTTTTAAACTAAATAGATAAACAGAGTACATGTGCGATCAACTGCCGCTCTTGTGAGAATAACATGTGTACTATAAAGAAAGTATATTATTATTATGTAATTACACAACACATGTTAACCTTACATAAGTAATGAATTGGAGAACAACAAAGATGTTGAAGAATCTAACATTTTAGTTATGAACGGAGAAGAAGTTGAGGATATTCCAATATTGGGTGAGTTCAAACTAATTAATCTATTTTTTTTTTTATGTTTAGTGTTTTAAAATTGTGAGTACTTAAAGCAATGTCGTTAATATATAATTATACGATTCACATGGTCTTCCTTAAAAGTGATTGTCAAATTTTATATTCTTATGGTGAATCTACATGAGGCCAAATTTCTGCGCTAGCACATGTTGGCGAAGACTGTCTCATTACAGCGAAATCAGCGGTTGTTTCTTTGCTACTCCGAACTCTGAAAACAGAAAGCAAGACAAAGAGAATATATACACATCATTACTTACTACACAAATTAACATATTTGTTGGCACAATACGCTTTAATACGTTTAAAAACACGTAAAATTCCCAAAATGATTTATACGCTGTCTCAATTATTTTGCAATGCAGTGTTAGCAGATACTGAGAACTAAAATTATTTTCATTAGCTTTGTGTGATAAACCTGGAAATTCTATGTTGATATTATACATGTTAACAAAGCACGTGTATGGATTTATTTCGAAGCACGCTTTTATATCATTGTTGGAAATATTTATAATTCTTACCGTTATGAAAGAAAATATTTTTAATAACTTAAAAACTTTTAATAATTTTCCAGAAAAGAAACAGTTTCGAAAATAAGGAAAATTATTTTTAAATGTACCGAAAACATTTTATGCTGTGCGAGTACATAATTAAACATTCATTTAATATAAAAATAATACAATAAACGCAGTTATAGTATCTGCCATCCCTATGAACAATTCCAGTGTTAATCATTTCGGCTCTTATATGTTTCTTCTTTCGTATGTGTGTTTCCATCTATTGTAGTAATTGTGTTAACAAATCTAATAATTTTTATAATAATTAATTATGCGAATATATTCCCTTTGTTTTGTTTTCTGTTAACAAAGTTCGGAATAGGAAAGAAACAACTGATGATTTCGTCCTTCTGTGACAGTCCTCATCATCATGAGCAGCGCAGAGATTTGGCCTAATGTGGATCACCCTTATTCTGAACGTATGTTTCATGCAAGGATGTTGTAATAGAGGATCTGCTTATAACTATCACTTGACCAGCGAAATAGTAAAGCCAAAAATCAACTGAGCATCGGTCAAGACGATGCACCTGATTGGTTAGGAGACAACTACAGAGCTTGTTGCAATCTTTGTTATCCCGAATCAATTTTTTTATAGGAGTAAGCGTGCTCCTATAGGTTAGGTTAGGTTAGGATAGGAGTAAGAAAGATATATGGGCCGAAACGGGACGAGATGACTGGAGAGTGGAGGAGACTGCATAATGAAGAACTCCACGGACTGTACGATTCACCAGATGTTGTAAAAATAATGAAATCGAGACGACTAAGGTGGGCAGGGCATGTAGCTCGGATGGGGGAAAAACGAAGATTATATTCTATCCTGGTTGGAAGGCCCAATGGAAAGAGGCCATTGGGAAGACCGAGACGTCGTTGGGAGGACAATATTAGAAGAGATCTTCGAGAAGTAGGTGTTCGTGATGAAAACTGGCTTGATACTGCCCAGGATAGAATCCAATGGCGAACGTTTGTTACTGCGGCGATGAACTTGCGAGTTCCATAAGCCATAGAGTTAGTTAGTTAGTTAGGAGTAAGCGTGCTAACTGGGCGGGGTTGCGGTCGCGCAACAAGCGCAAAACGGAATAAGAGGGAAATTTTCGCTTTAGTTATTTTCCCGCTTGTTTATGTCGCTCTAATTCCGTTTCGCGCTTGTTCCTGTCGCTCTAGTTCCGTTTCGCGCTTGTTCTTGTCGCTCTAGTTCCTGGCGCTCTAATTCAATTTTTTACTTGTTCCTGTCGCTCTAGTTCCGTTTCGCGCTTGTTCCTGTCGCTCTAGTTCCGTTTCGCGCTTGTTCATGTCGCTCTAGTTCCGTCTCGCGCTTGTTTCTGTCGCTCTAGTTCCGTTTCGCGCTTGTTTCTGTTGCTCTAATTTCGTTTCGCGCTTATTCCGGTCGCTTTATTTCCTTTCGCGCTTGTTCCGTTAGCGTTACTTCCGTTTCGCGCTTATTCCGGCGACCCGGCATGACAATGCTTTGGCATAAGCTTCATATTTTGGCGAAATCACATATTCTCTATTAGAACATCTTTGGCTTCGTTTGTGTTTTCTTATCAATTCACGATGGTAGGGATTTTTATCGCGAAGAGGGATTTTTATTCACTTGAAAGGAATTTTTGTTTCTCTCAACCTGACAAGTGGCAACACTGAATGTATTACAAATGCGTGGACGTACGATAATCGTCGTGCTTGTATGTTAAAAAAAAATATTTTTCATAGGAAATTGAGAGGAAAAAGCGTAGTTTCAAAGGTAAGTTTGGCGAAGTGTATGCTAAGTACTTCCTGGTGCGTATTAAAGACGCAAAATATACCCGATACTTTTATAAGTTGCATGTTTCTAAATTCTGTACAATAGTTTTAACTATTAAAACACTTCAAAATTACTAATTAATTGCATATGTAGGTAGGTACCGTGAAGGTACGTAGGAATTGTGGATTAAAGTATACTAGAAGTAATACAATTTAGTGCAGAAGGTATCCCGTTCGTACTGTACAAGGGTTCTTTAGGAATCCATATTTGAATTCAATGGGTTTCATAAATTACGGATAAAGCCTTATTTAGGTCAGCCAGGTATTGTGCCATATTTACAGTCCATATCACTTATTTCCTTACATCACAGCCACTTGTATAAACACCTAGTGATAGCCTGGGTACAAAAAATTGATACAAAATGCCATGTGTTATTATTATTTCGTTAAATACCGATTTGAGTTGATCAACAGATAGAAACATTGCGAGATTTGGAGGAATCTATGTTGGTACAAAAGAGTGTCAAAGCAGACGATAACGGGTTAGTTGAAAGCCAGGTTAGATTATTATTTTCATTATACGCCATGCATGTGACGTTTAACACTGTAACGCGGAAGAATTTAATTTTTCCTACTTTGACTCGGGCCGGATGGGTGGTGATTGGTGGAATAAAGAAAGTGGGAGGAAACGAGAGAACCCCGAGAAAACCCACACACAGTGTTTGTCCCCCACATGGCACGAGTAGGATTTGAGCTGACAACCCTAAGCGCCAGCGAGAGCACTCGAACTATTGAGCCAACGCGGAAGAAGCTAGTACGTTTTTGTCAGCCTAATATCACACTTCCATGGCTAAGACTTGTTTACTTGCGTTTTTATGCTTCCACGCACGTTTCAAACATGTTTTCTTCTGTAGATTTTACTATTTTGGCTGACCTAAATTAGACTTTACCCTAAATAACTTGCTGGAGACTTTCGGTGTTGCTTGGGAATCGAGTAAGTCTCTGTATTATCTGTTTGTGTTATATTGCGTTGAATACAGAATGTGATCCAAAGTCGAGGGCTTCTAATATTTGATGCACAGCAGTGCCGTCTATCACTATTTGAAATTACGGCTTAGTCGCCCTTTGAAATACGATTATTTGCCTGGAAAAAAAAGAGCACAACAGTTCTATGTCCAATATTGTAAATTTTACAGGAGAGCGAAAACAAGCATTCCGTGAAACCCATATCAGAACAAAATCACTCTCAATTCTTGGCTTAATGTATGCAGCATTCGAAAGAGTACTTACTGAATATTACATGTAGGGTCTATTGCATAAACTGGATTTCGGCAAAAATCGGACATAGAACCTTTGCGCTCTAAGAACTCTGGTTTACACTCAACTTTTTTACATCATCTGCTTGATATAAATATATAATGTATCAATTCTGTGTTCGGTGCATTTTGTTCGTTTTTGAGCTTATTGTTATTTCTCTCTTTTTAAAGGTGTAATCATGGCGTATTTATCAAGAAAGGATGTTGACGAATTGAAACCATCCATTGACAAGGCCGTACAAAAGTTCCTTGGATTTAATGAACCTAGCCTCGTTACAGCTGCCATAAATTGCCTTTGCTCTGGCTATGACCGTCGAAAAACAACAGGTGAGATTTATTTATTTTATCGCATTGTTTTGATACTGGTTCGATTCTCGGTTCCAATAATTCACTAGTATGTAGACGAGGATATCGTGCAGCCACTGAAGTTTTAACCATTCCGGCGCAACGAACGTACTTCAACCATATTGACGGGGTACTTCATTAATGAGGATTATACAACGAATTTTTATTTTTAAGTATTCATGAAGTCAATAGCTTTTGCCTGACCTTTTCTGAACTTTTGCGCGAAAGAGACTATACACAGTGTGTCTTTGTATGGCCTCGTATGGGTATTCTTCTGTTTGAAATGTATGTGTATAGGTTTAGATTTTAACATGTAATTGAAAAATAACTTTCCGTGATTTCAAGATCGGCAATATACAGGATTAAAAAAAAATATATAGTGATAATTTGAAGGATGCTGAGACCAGCAAAAGAAACCTATCTCAATTGAAGAATGTAAAGCATACGTTGTTTCGGAGCTAGTGATATCGTCATCGAATGACGTAATATCTTGATAAATAACGATGGTGAGAGATGCCAGTTCAGTAAATTGCAATTAAAGTTATACGAAACTATTGTATTTGGTTGAAGAAGTGTAGCACGGGATTGCGTATAAGACATGTATGGAAATCCCCAGTAAACTGCATTGTCCAGTCATAATTTTTGCATCAGTGAAAGTCTTGGATACAGCTTTGGTTGTGATTTCGTAAGCGGACACCTCTTAAACGACATTATTGTCGAGATTTTACGTCATTTCTCACGTCGCAACATTCGAATTTGACTTTAATTTTTAAGACCTTTAGGTAACTTTTGCTCAGGTCGAATGGATGATGAGAGAATTGGTGGAATGAAGGGAGTGAAAGGATATGAGAGAACCCCGGAAAAAAAACACACACACGGTTTTCCACCATGAAACCTACATGGTATGAGCAGAGATCGAACCGAGTACCCCAAGTACCAAAGGTGAACGCTCTATGATAGTCCAGCGTAACATTCGAGTGCCTCGTCCATGTTCAGAATTACTTTAAAAAATAATAATAATGCGTGGCTATTAAGCTACTTAGGATCTCTAGAAGCACATATTTCCAGGCCCTGTAAATTTTTCAATTTTCGTCAGGAAACTCGTAATGACAGAGGTTAATTTAGGGCCTAGACTTTAGCCTAAACCATTCTTTCTCGCTTTCACACACACACGCGCTGACAAATGCACACTGAATGGCTAAACTTCCTTTCCTGTTGTAAGTTAGGGGTCGTTCAAATATTACATAAGCACATTTTAAGTCTCTTTCGACTCCCCTTGTAAGCAAGAATAACCAAATACCCAACCGCTTTCCCTTGTGCGTACGTAAGAGTTCTTATTGCAATTTCGTAGTTCATAAAAATGCTTAAATCTTCAAACCTTTAACTATTATGTTTTTAAGTGAATCTTACATAAACATTGCTGCCGATCGAGACAGTCTTGTGGTCTAAGGCGTTAGGCCATCGTCTCTTAGATTGCGGATTCGAATCCCGCCTGGGGCATGGAGGTTTCTGGACTGGTGCGGGGCACTCATTTAATCGTCACGGCCCGAAGTCAAGTTACGAAAATGGCTCATACACCGTGTAAAGGTTACCAATTTTACGTTAAGCATTGCTCTGACGCCCCCTCCCCCAGATAAAATAATCAAAGCTTGACCCCCTCCCGCTCTTTAATGCGTACGTAATACTTGAACGATCCTTAACTTATGGTATGTACTTTCTTGTATTATTTTTTGTTAAATTATTTGAATCTGTTCGTATTCCTCTGTATTCACGTAAATACATGACCAAAACTAATTTACCTTCGTTTTATATATAATTTGCACAAATATTTTCATCATTAAACACTTTTAAATGTATCTATTAATAACCACTCCCTATCATTTTAAAAGAGTGTGATATTTCATATTATAATTGTTTTATTTTGTGTATTTCATTGTATCTTTTGTCAGTCTCTAATCAATCAATTGCTGACACTAGTCAGATTATTCAGAATGTGCTGCTTGCGTTTTCTGTTGTAGGCGATATTTCTATAATGAGTAGTAGTACTAATTTATATATTTCTTTAAATAAAACAGATAAACTGGCTTCCCTGTTGGATGATCGTAAAGCTGCCCGTTTGACGGACAAAATTTTCGATATCGTGGAGGATGTTCGTGGTACGCATAAATCATCCAGAAAGCGGCATCGAGATGAAGAGACGAAAGAGGAGAAAGAAATAAAGCGTACAAAGGTGAAGGTCGAGGAAGCCAAGCCCGCTCCTCCACCAGGACAACCCAGCCCTGGACAACTTACAGCTTTGCAGGTAAAATAGTGCATCAAATAGAAAGCAAAACTAATTAATTATATATATAAAGTATCATTAGAATAAGCCTGATCTGTTTAGTATTAATACACTGTTGTTGCTATGTATTTTTTTTTAATTGTGTCGTCATACGAGCTTAGATGCCATGGAAATTTTGGAAGTTCAGTTTGACTACGGTAATAGTAGCATATACTTTTTTGACGAATTCAAATCGAAGTAAATGTTAATTGCGTTCATCGTTGAGCACTTTTACAATTGCAGTCGGTGTCATCAAGTTCATATATTACTGTACATAAAAAGTATGATTACGTATACAATTACATATTTTTAATAATATTTATCTTACATTGAACATAGTGCCCTTCAAGAACTCACTTGTTTCAAACGGTGTAGAAGACTGTGCTTTTGAGGTAATTACTTAATACTGAAGAGAAATGTATGCTCGTTATGTGAGCAGTCTGTGGAAATTTTTTGAATAAGTCCTTCATAAATGTGGCTGTGTTCCGTTTGATAATCTTATCCCAGGTATATCTAACTTATAATTATTTCTGGTATTGTGTGTATGGTCATCATTTTTTTTTCTCCATTAAACAACTCTGTATATATCCAAGGCACTGTAAAGATATTCAAATAGTTTCTCGACATGATCCATATGGTTTTAAATTGTCGATAAATCTAATGACTTTCTTCCAGGAATATGATTTATTTTCCGAGTTCAAAATTCAAAGTATATCCCTCTGCAATTGATTCTCATACTTTCTTTTCCATTCTCAACGGTACAGCATGCTTTCTTGCATATTATAATCGATGATTCGTAACATTAAGAGGCCTGAGTACCTGCGGTGCGCGCTCGCGCGTGCGTGTGTGTGTGTGTGAGAGAGAGGAGAGAGAGTTTACATATTTTTAAATGTACAGGACAAATGACAAGCAACAATGAAATTTTGAAAATCGACCTCAATAATACTTGTAAATGCGTATCAAATGAACTATCTGAGATTTTGACATTGTTTATTTTAGCTGAGAAATTAGAATACCCACAGTCGCGTAGGTATTCTAATTTCACAGCTAAAATAAGCAATGTCAAAATCTCAGATTGAAACACATTCACAAGTATTATTGGGGCCACTTTAAAAAAAAAAAAAAAAAACGTAGGCACCAAGGCATCTTAAACAAATTTAGACCGTTCGGAGAACATTACCTGTAATAAGTGTAAGTTTGACAAATGCACCCTAAGCGCAATAATATTCTTCATTACTGGTAATCTTACCAGTCTAATGAAAAGAGCAAGAAACCATTTTACTAATACACCCAAAAAGCTACTGATCACTTCGGTTGGTACATTGTTTATCCACACTTTTTAGCTCAGGTAGTGTTTCCCAACCTTTTGGCCTTGAAAGACGTACAAGGAGGTACTAGTACAAAAAACAATGGAAATTCAATTAAAAGAAGGATTGTTTCGTTGTAAGGGAAATAAACATTCTTTGCGCAGAAACTTACAAACAAGCATCTAAATATCTTCTGAGTTTTATTATAGTGTTTTGTTACCAGTGATGTAACTTAAAATGTCAAGTTACGTTGCCATTTATTTACACATAATTAATTCATAAGTTCTGTGTGGTTATCTTTCAAGTTGTCTTTTTTTTTTTAAGTTAAAATGTTACTGCATTAAACTGGTTTTAGTGACTCTTTCTCTTATTCCAATACCATAAATCAATGAGCGGGGGGATGCACAGAGTTCGCAGGGCTTACAGAGAGGGCACGAGGTAAAAGGATTGAGAACCTTTGGCAAAGAATGAATTTTTAATATGAAAATTAAGTTTAGTTGATTTTTCCTGTCACAGAAAAAAAAAACTATTTACGACTTTATTATTATTATTTTTTACTTAAGTGTTCAGTATTTTGAGTGATGGGGTATGTCTCTCTGATAGTACGAATGTGTAGACTTTACTTATTATTAATGTTCTTACTTGCAGATAAAAGAAATGATGGCAAATGCTCAGAAGATGATAGAAGAGCGTAAGAAGGCGTTAAATGTTTTGCGCTCAAACGATAATAGTACGTCGTCGATTTCTCCAAGTCTACAGAGACAAGCATTAATCAATTCGCAGACGGGCATTGCTCATATGGGATTTATCACGCACCAAGGAGCGGAGAAAGCTAGGAAAATAGCTGAACTTCAGGTACGTTTACTATTTGGCTCCTGACCGAATGGGATGTTTATCTCACCTCCTTTACGTGTATTTTATTTTAAGCTCCAGTGTTGGAAAGCTTGGAGAGAAACTAATTTACGTGCTTAGCAGCATCATTGAAAATCAAGAAATCGAACATACGACCCTTCCAGGAACTTTTATTTTCTTTCGGAAAGGAAATTCATGTGATGAGCATGATACAAGTTTCAGTTGAGAATAAGAAATTTTTCCGGTATTTGTGTTTTCAGCAGTTAGAGTAGAAGTAATTCCATAAACGCTCATGATCTTGACATACAGTACACTGTTCATACTTTTTTTATATATATATATATAAAGTAGAACATTTTAAAGGCTTTTTGTATGTGATCTGCTATGGACAGCGGTTTTCCCTTGTTTTCAGAAGATCCATCTTTCATTGTTCCAATACGTAATATTCATTTTGTTGCTTGGGTTTAGTAAGTGTTCATTAAAAATAAAATTCACTGATTAACAAGACTGGAAATTATGGCTTTAGCTTAATTCAAAGGAACCAGTAAAACTATCAAAATTCTTAGTGCGCTAAGTTGTATGTTACGAAACTGCAAGGCATATTTCAGCTTATAAGGTTACTTTTGTTATTTTATTCTTTCGAACAATTTAGATCATCGGGAATTGATTTCCTATCAGCAGTGTATCGCGGTTTACATGATAATAGCTATTGCCAGCGGAACATTATTTTAGTGACAGTGGTGTGGATTGTATACAGATTGAGATGCATAATGGGCACGGTGGTTTGAATAATGTTTCAGTTCGAGCAACGCACACACATCATATTTTGCAAGATGCAACTTATTGTAGCGGGCGAAGAAACGTGATTGTTCCTGTAGGATATACGATTTAAAAACTCAAGTCGGTTTTGTAGAAATTCCCGTAACATCCTCGTAGGAAAAAAATCAAGGCCTTTTTTCCTTAACTTAAGGGGAATTGTGCTAATGAAATTCAGTCTTGATGGTATCACTATTAACAAAGAAAAGAACGATATATGGACATCCTTTCGGGACAGGAAAACAAAATTCTTTGGAGACAACTTGAAACAATGGAGATGCGAAAGCATCAAAACTCATCTATCGGTCTGTTGTTGTCGAAAGAGAACTTGCTCACTAAACTCTCAAGATACAGTAGAAGTCCGATAGACCGGCATCCAACAGTCCGGAACGCCCGATTGTCCGGCACCATCCAAGTCCCCCCCCGTAAACGCTTGTGAACGACAGTTGAAAGAGCTTGGCGCGGTTCGGAACCACTCGGAAGTGTCCACTACGCATCTGCTACTGTTAGACGCAATCAGCATCGTTCGGACACTTTACTCGGCTGTCACCACACTCAGGTTCAGTTCATTGTTTTCACTGTACGGCTTAGCCTATATCAGTAGTAAGAGGTACTGCCCGATAGTGCGTCATTTTCGGTAATCAGGCACCGGTTCGGTCCCGAACGTGCCGGACTATCGGACTTCTACTGTATATAAATGGAACCTTAAATTTGTTGTTTACTCTTCAAGTGTGAATTCTTTAATAGCAATTGCAATTCATTTTATTTTAAAAGTTGTGCTCCTTTTGTTAAGTGCTCCAAGTAAAAAGTTTTGGGAGAAGGGAACACAAGGGAAAAAATTGTAAAACGTCTATGTTGATATGTTAGAAGAAATTGAAAACACAGCGTATCAGAAAGAAGACCCAAGAGGCGGATAGATGAAATAGAGAGAGATGCAATAAGAAGAGGTATAAAATGATCGCAGAATAAATAATAATGGAGAGAGAAAAGACAGTGGAAAAGCCGAGTTATACCTAAACCCGCGGGAAGCTGGAAGGGGGGAAAAAAACTAAAATCGCGCCTATAATATCCTGAAAAATCTGACTGTAGTAGTAAATGCAGTTCTTGAGTACTTGTACCAATACATATTTGAGTCCTGGCAATTTTTCTACGGGTTTATCTCCTTGCGATTAGGTGATTTATTTTGTATCGGTCTTTCCGTTTTATATGTTATCTCACTCCTCTGCGGCAGGTTGTTATAATGAAGTTGTGTTAATTCTTCAAATAAATGTCATTCTTTTTTACAGGCACAAATTCAATCCAAATTGTCAGCGACTGGGATAGTGGCTCAGAAAGCAGCAGAGGAAGGGGGTGCTGCTCGGGCAACTCAACAAGCAAAACCAACTCCGTTAATTCTGGACAAAGAAGGTAGAACGGTTGACATCACAGGGAAAGAAGTGCAGCTGACTCATCGAATGCCAACGTTAAAGGTAAATAAGACACTTCCAGTCATAAAAAATAACTTCGTATTGTAAACAACTGAAGGTAATCATTTTGTCTTACGGATGTTTCATATTAGGTGACAAAGTCTGGTGTTACTAGGTCATGTGATGTAAATTGGCTTTTATTACTTTTACTCTATTGCCTTCTGGTTACATTATTTTTCTGCGTTGACTTTTCTTCTTTGTGCTCGTTAGTGACTTAACTCGTTGGCTACGTTTATCACGTTATTATTCTGCGTTTATAAGTGTTTGTGTATGGTCTTCATTATAAACTTCACATGCAAATATCTCCTTTTATTCTCACATTCACTTTTCACCTTATATTTTTATTGTGTGTATTAGTTACAGTGGTAAAAAGAGGTACTTACATTATAGAATACCAAGACACACAAAGTTCACAAACACAGTGCAGCGTTTCGCAAAATCGTTTTCACAAGGTAGGAGAGAAAAAGAAGCCATGTTGTCAACAAATGATCATAACAAGCCCATTTACATAATATTTACTTAACGAGTTATAATTTTCGTACAACCTAAATTTGTAATAAGGAAAATGATGAATGAAATTCTGTCGATGATGGTTTGAATGTACAGTCAGCTCCAAAAGTTTGTACCAGTCGTAAAATTTCTCCAAATAAGTTTAGAATGGATAGACCGATTTGGGTACAGTTTTCTCTAACTTTAAGAGAGTGTGATTTTCTGTACATTAACACAAAACTGTACTCAAATCGGTCTATCCATTCCAAAGTTACTTGAAGAAAAAATGTTACTGCTGGGTACAAACTTTTGTCGTTGACTGTACCTTTGCCTAACTCCGAAGAAAGTTTTCAAGTACATCCGGGAACATTCGTGGACATTTCTGTCCATTAAATTTTTGTAGAGATCATAGTTTATCCCGTATCTGCTAAGTGTTTAGAAGACCGGATGTAGAATAATTAAATTTTGAATTGAAATGTGTTCTTTAATACCACATGGTATGTGATATTTTGTCATTCCGGTGTAAATGCCATGACACTTCGTATTTCCACACCTATACTTCCGATTGAAAAATCGGGAACATAGAAATAACTTTTATAACCGGTAAATAAATCGTCTAACTTGTTACCAGGCTTGAAGGCTAGAATAATCATTTTCGAGCATACGGATTGTGTTCCAATACAGGTGATCTTTCCAAAGAAATAAACTACATTTATTCTTTAGGTAACAAGAATGGTTATAATTTTGCGGAATTGATATAATGTACCGAAAAATGCAAAAAATGTAGCCACAAACAAAAGGGACCGTAAATGCAACATTTTACACATATACCTAAGTTTGCGCAAAACCCAGCTTTGTGCCCACCCAACAGTAGGGAAAAATCTCACTGCGTACAAGGGTTATTAATCGGATGGAATTCAGTCTTCTGTTTGTGAAGTAGCGTGCGTGTGGGAGGAGAATGGGTTCATCATCATGCCATAAAGCCAAGCCCGCTCAGTTAAAGAAACCATAACCAAAATACAAGAGCTCAACACTTACCCGAAGAAATTTGCATAAAGCCTGGTCATTGAATCTTTTATTAACCCTTTCATTGAATCTGGGCTCGCTAAAATTAATTTCTTCACATACATAGTAAGAGAAAGATGAACCATAGATAGTTGGAATTCATTTACTTTCCTTTCTTATACATTTGTTACTCTTGAGTTTACATTTTTACATCATACATTTTTACAGTTACTTTTAATTTAGTTAAACAGTTATTGTCCATAAAATTGTCCGTGCTCCTTCCTTCCTACATTAATCATTAGGCCATTTCTCACATAGAGTTTTCCTGTGCGCATAATTCTATCACTTCAGCTTAACAGCCGGCTTCTCTAGAACAAATGAAACAACTGGATTAGGATTCGCTAGATTAGTCGAGAATTCTGATACGATATAAACTTACATTTTATTATTATTATTACGTTCAACGTTGCACTAAAATACTAATTCAGTTATTTATATTTTACTTATTCTGTACTTATTTATACCACCTTATTTTAAAAAGCAGATCAAGTTTCTTTTAGCTGCTCCTCTTTGCTGCAGACATTAAATTTAGGTGATTATTATATTAAAGTTTCTTGCAAAGTACAATATAAGTTTTAGTAATCAAGAAATTTAATTGTGCTCGGTAAGTGAGAGAAAGTATAGGAACAGGCTGTGAAGTTGCAGTTTTAGCGCATTTGAAAATGGCAAGTAATAAGGAGTGTCAGCAACAAGACTAGTACTGAAGAAAATAACTCTTGTTTAATGAATGCAGTAAACTCCCGATTATTCTCAGGACGATTATTTCTTTGCAGATTAAACGCGGCCGGCCTCAGGAATAGTATATTTGCAGTAATAAAAGTTTTTGTTTTCGATTAGACTCCGCTGTTATTTATCTTCAAGGCGTGTACGACGCTCTTCATCGTTTAGGCTGGGTTAACATATTTTTTAAAGGCTCTCACATAAAAAATCATGATCAATCATTTTAGCTATTTTTAAAATAACGATCCAAGTATTTAGTGGTGTATTTCATTGAATCTGTCGTGTCTTTTTTATTGGGGAAAGTGGATTTTTATTGGTGTTTTATCAATTATCCGCGTCCGTACTACCTGTTATTACAGGGTTGTTAAAGGTAAAGCTATCCCCTTTGCGATGCGCACGTGCCGTAAATGGCGCTGGTGGATATGGAGATAGCATATTCTCGACCTACAGCACGAACTGAGGTGGGGTGGTCAGTCCCACGCTCGATCGACTTTACCCTCCCGAGGTGCCCAGGAATACTAAGAACACTTTGATAGGAAGCTGAATGCACCTCAGAGCGCCGGGCATGGGAGTGCTGCGAGAAAAGTCTCCAGTGTCCTGTCCTGAATTTAAACCCGGGCCGCTTAATTCGTAGTTAGACGCGCTACCGCCTGAGCCACGGCAACACACAAATCTTAAAAACTAAGGAAAGTCGGGAAGAGGCTCGAAAAACAGCCAAAATTCAGAAGAGCTCAATGAATAATTGTCTGAGATAATTTTGTCGTCCTATTTCGATAATGCGATCCATAAATAATTCTGCTTGATGGTATTTATACGTAGGTCAAGAAAATTCGTGCCTGAATGACATGAAAAGAGGGTTACCTCAAATTGAGAAAGATGCAGTCTCTCAGAAGATAATGCTGTTAGAAGAAATATTGACGTAGGGCATTGCTAGGTGATTACTGTCCGTGAATATAACTAACAGGGTGTCTACAGAATTCAGAGAAGCCAAATTCGTGACTTGCATGCAACAGAAAGATGAAGAATTGTTGGGGTTAGCTAGGGAACCCGGGATTGCCACATACGTACTCACAAGATATGAGGACCATGGTAACTATATTTCGTAACACATCTCGCCGTAACAATAAAAGTGTACAATATCAGACATGCTTCAAATGTATGAGAATATTCTTCTGCACATTTGGGAAAATGGCAAATGTATAATTAAAAGTAGATAAAATTTGTAAGGTTTACGTGACTGAATTCATGACCTGTAGACACCTTGTATAAGACATGTCTTCGGTTTATATATATATATAGTAAGCTGTAAGTAATCCTTTTTTCTCCTTCATTTGTCTTAAATTTACCTTATATATATATATATATATATATATATATATATATATATATATATAT
>JAGDQP010015606.1:1660-42323 GCA_022664845.1 Lepisma saccharinum
CTACACGCCAAGGATCTGTTTGAGACTCAGATCTACAATCTAAAATACAAATGACGCCTCCATATGCTACTTTTAAACCTAATTCTCATGTTCCCATTCTCTGTAACCATATTCACTTCTGTTGTATACATATCACGAAGGAGGGGGTTAAACCATCTACGAAGGATCTACCTCTCCCGTCATACTATTGATCTGCCTATACCCGAACTTACTTGATTACCTATCTATGTCCACTGCTCCTTTCTTCAATCGGATATATACGTAATATATTATGGCGAAGGATAAGCTACACGCCAAGGATCTGTCTCTTTGCGATTAACTCGACACGGTACATTTCATTACGTATTACCACATGTCATTTTACCATATGTGGTTTTCCTTTGACTAAAATGTTGCTGGGGGCCCCACCATTGCATTATCTGGGTCCTTACCTGCTCTTTTCATAGCTTAGTTCACTTTATTGGTTCGCTCCTCTGTGCATTTTTTTTTTTTTTAAACTGACACTCTAAGCTTCATTTGTGGTAGTCTTGACATAAACTCTAATTGTTGAAACAAAATCTATATATTTTGTCCTTTCTAAGTGTTTGTTGTATCATTGTCTATTCGTGGTTCTTCTGTGTTGAAAAGACAAAAAGAACTGGCATGCAAAGATGGGTGTGATCTAACAAAACCAATTTATCTTTTATTCTCTTCGTTATGTTAATTCATCCTGTTTTATATGTGCATGTCAAGATATATATATACATACATACATACATAATGTATTATCCTTTTCCATTTCCATCGCTGTCAGTGGGCTCCCTCATGAATTATTAAAACTCTCACGAATACCTTGGAATTACTACCTGTGCTTCCATCTGGTGGGGGGGAAAAAGAACTACAAAAAGAGAGAAAAAAAGGTAACATTAAGATGGAAATGAATTGCAAAGTAATTATATATTAAACTGTTGTTTCTGGTTGGCGTGTTCTTTTCTTTTCTTTTTCTTTCTATCTGTTTTTTTGTTTGTGTGTGTAAAATAAGAAAATAGGCTGTGCAACAGATGAAGAAAAAGAGGTATTTTGCTTGTGTGACATATGCGTTTTAACAGTTTAAAAGAAATGTTTGACCGACTGGTGAGAATAGCTTGGTGTAGTAAGGAGTACATCGGCTCGATACCCACGCGAGTCACGGAAAATCAGTATTTTCACTGAATATAAGCAAATACAACTTTAATTTCCCGTATATACGTATTACATTATATGATTTGATTTACAGTAAATGTTCCTTGTGTAATTTAACATAATGGTATGGTATTTAACAATAAATACGGTAATATATTACTCTCATTAGTGTACAAAGCTGTTCACTAACATATCTTGCACCAAGGAATTCACACAACTGTATAGTAATTTTAATAACTGGATTTTAACTGCTTATCCGCTATTAGTGCTGTGTTATTGATTGAACACAGGCAATAGGGTTGGAGGAACAGTAATTACAAGTATTTAATTAAGACTTGCAGTAAGATATAGTGCTTTCTGGGGACTATTCATTACATATAGGATGTAATTGTCATTTTTTATAGAAAAAAATATGTGGTTAGTTTAAAAACACTAAATAATTGTCTATTATGCCCCTATCATATAGCAAAACAAGGGATGTGTACTGTATATAGCTTACATTCAAAAGGTTAATCATCCATGTGAAGGAGTATCCTGAGAAGGTAGGCAATTTGCAATATTTCTATGGTTAAGTGTGCTCCTTAACTACTAGAGTAACGAGCTGCATATCTAAAAAAAAAAAAAAGAAAAAAGTGAAACATAACTTAATATAAAGTTCCTTAAACAAAGTATGTCACCTCCCTCCACTGGCGGCGGTGACCCCTTGATAAAATGTTTGAAATTTTACCATCTCTAATTTGTATCATTGATATAGTACCAATCATTAAGAGGTAATTTAATGATTTCTGGGCGACTGGGGGCTACCGAAAGTAATTCTAATACACATTACTGTTTATATTTAGCCCCCCCCCCCTCTGTTGTACATTATCGTTCGTAAGTTTTTCCATAAAATACTGTCTTTGTTCCAATTACATTTTTATTTGTTGGTAAAGACGATGCATTATTTGGTCCCACATTGGTTTTGAGGCCCCGTTCAACGCCCCCCCCCCCCCCACAAAAAAATAAAACTGTTCAGTGTTATTTAGTTATTTTACCGATCTTGCAGAATTGTTTCTGTCACAATTTCGTACAAATTACAAATTTGTGATTTTTGTTAAATCGGAGCCTATTATTTTCATCGGAAAATTATATTTTATTACTTGGTTGGGGGCTCCCTTCGTGTCGGAGTCCCCGCGCGGCGGGACTCGCGGGGGCCTTATCGCCGCCACTGCCTCTCTCTAGTTCTCTTCGGGATAGAATTATGAGGAACACAACACAATTCTTCAGCAGCTGCTAACTAAGCAACTGCGAGACTCAGTAGCTTCCCTCTTTCAGGATTCGTGTCTACTAACTGTCGCGTCATGGCACTACCGAGGAAAGTAGCGTACATAGTAAACATAGGAAAACTGCAATGCGCCCAATTATACGCCACGAAGAATTTATCCATCCTGCTCTATACAGGGTGGGTGAAAAGTCCCTTTACACTTTAATAATATAAATTACTTTATCCGCTTGTACGAAGGTAAAGATAATAAATTATCTTATCGCACAATCATTCTTGCCCTTCGTGCAACGTTCTCTGAGCTACGCCTGGCGCCACTGACTACTGGGTCTAACAGAACGGAGCACCAGTCCACTACGTTCTGAGCATCTGCAGATGCCTGGATCCAAAATTTTCCAAATCGCTGGATCAGATGTGGGTCAGCAAAATCTCCAACTCCGTTGCCTTGATCTGCAAGAAACCTTGATATCAATTAGCACATGTGAAAATTCACTTTGGAGGTATGTGAAAAAGAGGTGCGCAGAAAACGATACGCCAACAACGAGCAGCAGCAAGATATGCAATCTTTCAGAAAATCACTCCTGGATGAGCAATCTGACGTGGAGGCAAATAACGCTATGCTACAAACATGGACGAAGTCACATAAACATTTTGGACCCATAGGAGGAAACTTGTGTAAAATCACATAATTTTAAAGTCAGTGTAAAGGAACTTTCCACCCACCCTGTATATATATTTATACACACAATAGCTTGTAAACAAGACTTTCCACGAAGAGGATCTATTATACTTTTCTTGAAAAAAACCGTATGGAACTATATCAACAAGCCACATTTCCTTTCACAGGTTTAACAAGAATTTCAAGTTATATTTTGTGAAAACTTCATGCATAGTTACTATAGAACCAATGGAAAAAGTGAAAATATATAATTATTTATCATATTTGACACTATTATCACGGTAATGGGGAGTGACATAGATTTGCTTGCTACTGCCGGTTACACTGACTTATAAAGGGCTATCCTCAGTTTTTGCAGGTGTATTCAAGGATGGTACATAATTATAGAAAATCCGTATCCACTATCTTTCCCTACCCCCGCAAAAGTGCTCACCGAGAGACATCATGCCTCCTACATATAGGACATAGCTGATTGCCCCATAAATGTATGTTAAGTAAAAATACGTGATCTCCTCGGTCCGTTAATTAATTCTAGAAAACAAATATTCTTTTTTATGTGAATTTCAGACGCTAAAATGAGAAAAGAAACCCTTTTATGAACTAGATAGCTAAACTCGAAAAACTTGGACTGATTAAATGTTCTGTATGAAAACTAGTTTTTGCATGGAGCACGATTTTACGAAAGAATATTCTCGAGATTTGGAGTTGCGCAGTTCAATGGAAACATCAGGTGAATAAATGACGGGTATACAGACAATGTAGACGAGATGGAGAAGATTGAATTTTTGTAAAGGATCTGTCATTGCGTTTCATCGAAATGTAAAAAGCGTAAACTCTTGCATGTAATCATGGACAAATTTTGAATCGCAAATACAAAATCATTTAAAAACCTATATAAGTTTGTCGATCTAATTAATTGTACGTGCAGTAAGAGCGCTATGGCTGCAAACTAATCGAAGATAGTCTCAGTGTTTCCCTGAATTCTCCAACATGTTGTGACTCATCTTAGACAGACATTTCCTTGTTAATTTTTACACTAGGAAGTATTTCGGGGGGTTTTCACGTTGAATCAACAATTTTCCTCGAGAAAATTCCCTCTCTCCGCGGAGTCGTGAGAAGTCTCCACAGGGCGAAATTGATCGGAGGGGCTGAATGAAGGGAGTGGGAGAGACAATCTCTTTCATTCGTCGGATGATGCCCCAGCCCACAAACCAACCAAACCGAGAGGGAGCACGCAGCGAGTGAGCGAGCGAGTGGCCTGACTCATTCTTGTCGCAGCTGAAGAAGCAGCGGGGGTTGTTGAAGGAGAGAACGATGGCGGATAGTATCGACCTGGGTTCACTTGCGATCAAGTGCAATGCAAGGTTGTTCACCCACCCAGTGCAACACAGCAGATGATACCCAAGTATTGATGCTCAATTGTTACCACTGCAACCGGGGGTGGGCGCTGGCGACACAAGCAAGCTTTCCTTGAAATGGGGAGTCAATCAGGAAATACAGTAAGTACCACATAGCCTAGGCACTATTTTGATTGACACGTATTTAAAAGATTAGAAATCTTTTTTATATTTGAATTTTATTGTGATCTATATGTTTAAAAGCAAGAAAAACTGTTTAGAATGTAGCTTTAAAATTTCCATTGCACTTTTAAAAATCTAATACTTAATATCCTAAGTCTAACGGAGTCTAATAATTTCACAATTCGATTTTATCTTTGACAAGTATACATTTCTGTCCTATTGTAGTGCGATTCGTCTTTCAGCTGTTTTATACAGCTGCCACACATCACAAATTACGCCACGCCCCTTTCTATACTAACTACAAGCATTGTTTTTTTCTCTCATATGAGACCTTGATATGTGTGATGTGTCACACACAAAAGAAAACATGTGATACAATCTAAGATGTTTGCAGCCGACAAGATTTCCTCTTGTGTTACTAATAACACGAAGAGTTTACGTTTTCTCAAAAAATCTTGATATTTCTACTCCGTTTTTCCCGGTATTTTGAACAAAAATATAGTCCTCCTTTTCCCCAAAACGTAAACCACTGTATTAAAAAGTAAATTAATAATATCAATAATTTCGTACACCTTCGCTGAAAGTCTGCGCACGTTAAGATAGAAATTATTCGACTATTTAGTGCTTCTCAACCTTTCGATATACACGGATCAGTAAAATACAGAATTTTTGACGGACTAGCAATATACGCGTTCACGTACTGGGGTAGCAGCATTGAAATAAAACACTTTTTTTTTTAGTATTTATTAGTACTTCTTTAGTCCATAGCATTTTCAAAGTTTCCTTGCATATAAAATATTAAAGCCTCTTCACTCAAGCAGCGCGTATATATGACATCTAAATATTTATCTTGTTTGAAAGATTGCAATCCTTACAAGACCAGTGGTGATTGCGTGGAAGAATAACTATATGGGGGCTGATACTCGCCAGATTAAATAAAACAATTTTCTTTTTCAATTCAACTGAAGTCATACATTATATTCTACACAATTTGTGGAATCTTACGCACATTTGGCAACGCTGATGGCTACCTTACTACCAAGGTACCCTACATTTATAGCCGAAATGGAAAAATCGAAAATTTATCAGAGCCAATATACCGAGAGTTCTTGAATGGCCACGGAATGATAGTCGCTTTTGAGTTTATTTGAAGTTCTAGCGATGGCACCATATTTTCAGATTCTATTTGCTATGGAAATACGTAAAAAAATAAGTAATATAGAGAGACAGCTCTTAACAAAATATACACTGGTTAACAATAAAAAAAAAAAGTTTTTCTTAATTTTAGGTATCCTGACTGTATTTGGGTTTGCTAAAGTCGAAAATGACATTTTAAAAGTCCCATCACATGGCATTTTGTCATAAAGTGCATGCAAGATAAATACCATACTGTCGCAGTACAGCCTTCTGGTTCACAAACCGCAAGGAAATGAAGCATCGTAGTATGCAAATGGAATGGTGGGAAAGGGCTACATTTCGTAGTATAGATATTCGACGTTTAACCATCTTGAAATCCGTCATATTCGTTGGAGGTCATTTTTTTTTCTTTCAAATTGCAAGTGGGTCGTGTGACATATCAAACAATACGAGAATGTTTCCAAAAAGACACATCCGGTATTAAATATTGTGTTTCAAATATCCTCTTATCCTGAGCCTAATATGCCTAAAGGCCATAAACAAAAATTCCATTTTAAATTGAGTTAAAATTATAAAACACGTGTAGGGAACCAACTATACTTTAGAGAATTTATGTTGCCTACTTTAAGGGGCTATATTATACATTGCTTAATGTTGACTGATTCTGTGTGTGTTTAGATAACAGAGTAAATGTATGTTCGCGACACAATTTAGTTACAGTTTACTTTTCACCATATGCTGTGTGTTTTTATAGTCATACAGAATTACAGATAGCTTATCTTTTTATTCGCAAGCACAAGGAAAATGTGCTGATGCTTCCAAATGTGCGATTTATTCAATCTTGGAGAGAGGGAAGAATTTCTCACACTAGTCAAATAACCACATTTACGCCTGATATTATCCCAAGCTGGAGTTATATTTCCGAAAACAGAGCCAATGCCTCGTAGAGAGGGGGAAAGATCCCAGTTGTCTTCAACAAACCAAACACTAGAGTGTTGCCAGTACAAATTCATTTTATCCTTATTAGAAGGGAAAACTCAAATTATCCCCACCTTGTAGCTCATTGTAAAGCATTCGCTTCGTATTCGGGAGGTCCTGAGATAGAAACCACAGGGCGACCATCCTGACTCTTTACCAGTGTTTTCCTCAGTCACATCAGCCTAACGGGGATGGTATCTTCAAACTAAGCCTTGGCCGAATTCTTCCCAATCCTCTAGTCTACCTTATCCCGGCATGAGCCAGAGATGTCTAAAGGCCATGAATATACTTTTATTTATTTATTATCAACGCAACAGGCTTTATAGCCTAATTAAAGTGTAGATATTAACAATACTCATTCAGACACATTTTTTTGGTACAATATTTCTAAATGTTTTGGGAGACATATCACATATATCCAATTTGAATGTAATATGTGATATGTCTACGTAGGCCGTACATGTTCTCCAGATTGGTGACTTCATCATCGTCCTTAGCTTTTTTACAGTGGAATAGACCAGCGTCTGAAAATTAAAGTTTTTTATGATTGTATTGTAGTTTTCATAAGTAAGATAAATCCCAGTTACTTTATATTCAATATGTTAGAAATTTTGATTGTATTTTCTTTAGTTGCTGCCAGTTTTTTAGTTGACGGGGGCTTCCAAATAGTAGAAGGATATTCAAATTTGGAACGAACATAAGCATAGTACATTTTATCTAATGTAGAGACGTTGTTAAACTCTTTTCCCTTCCTTATAACAAATCCTAGCATTTGAAAAGCTTCATTTCTAATATTTCTTATGTGACTGTTAAACGTCAATTTCATTCAGAATATTCTCCCACATATTTAGCATTATTATTATTATTACTTGTAAGTTGAAAAGTACATTTTGTGATTAAAGACCAGTTAAAGATGAAAACGTCATCATTATCTCCCTTCCAAACGATTTGCTCCTCTTTCTCTTCCGCTGGTGTTTTGAAACTTCCTCTTTGCATGAAAACATCTCAAGATAAGTACCCACTTTCATAATAATATGTTGGTACTAGAAATCAATGTTGAAAGTGCTCACTTTTATTTATTTATTTATTTTGAAATGCGTTAAAAAGTAAGGGGACATGTACTTTCACCCGCTACGTTCTACGTGGTATAAAGGATGGCCAGATCCGGACCTTCGGGACTTCGGATATTCAGTCCAACGGGTACATGAGATTTCGGTCGCAGATTCAAAGACCCAGTATTCGGACTTCGTTATTATGATACCGAGCCACCGTAGATCAGTAGTAGAGCGTTGACGTAGCATTCAGGAGATCGCGAGTTCGATCTCAACGGCTGACCATCCTGACTGAGATTTTTCCTCAATCACACCATGCAAATACCGGTATGGCACCTTCAACATAGGCCTTTGCCAACACCTTCCCGAATCTTTCACCTCCCCTATCCCGGCCTGAGCTTTAGATGCCTGAAAGTCATACACAAAATTCAATTTGTTATTATGTTGCATCTGAAACTGCAATGCAAAGATGGTAAATTATGAAAGGCCCTGGCCAATACCTTCCCCACCCTCTGTCTACCTCATCCCAACCTGAGCCGAAAATGACAAAAAGCCATAAATAAAGCCAATTTCATTCAATGTATCTGAAACTCGAAAACCATATTTTATAGATAGTTGTCTAATATTTGATTGCCCAACGTCCTTTATTTTTCTAAAATACGTGCTTTATCAAAGCAAATTAATCTGGGAAAGGAGTTTCGTATTATTTTACAATTTACATCCCTGCCCACTTAAAAGGGGAGGGAATGACATGTTTTTATTCTTTCTTTTTAACAACGCAACGTTCATTGCGTAATGACTGTTAGCCACGCCACAGGGCAAAGGATAGTCACAGTTGGTTGGTGATGGGGGGAGGGTGGGGTTAGAAGAGACAAGAAGGTGCTGTCGATACAAGAAAACACTTCGGAAATGAAATCAATTTATTTTTCTCTAGCAACTAACCATAGTGCAGTGTTGTACCAGTATGTTCAAGCATCTTAGGCCTATAAGGCAGGCCAGGTAAGGGCGGGCTGTGTTAAATCTTGATACCGCTTAAGACTCTGCATCGTGATAGCTTTGGATTGTGAGGGATAAAAAGTGGAATCCAATATGGTCTCGGCTCCCTGAAGTCTGGAACTTGAAGTTTGCATGTGTATGAAAGGATGTAACTCTCTTAGATGTATGTATCGGCGAGTGGGAAAATCGACCTAAACGTTGCATTTCAGGATTCAAGCAAGTCGTCATTCAATGTCCACACTGTTTACGACACATTTCTTTCAATAGATGCCAATTTGAATATACGTATAGGAATTGATGGTTTTAATATGGAAATTCGACATCAGCAACCAAAAAACATATGGAAAGCACCCTTCAAATATTAAAATCGGTCAATAAGGGATGAAATTTTGGGTGCTTCTGGTCAAATCGATTCCAATGGTCTAAGAAGTCTCTCTGCCAAACGGCTTGCTTTCATCATGAAATGCAGCTTTTTGGTCAATTTTGGCTTGGCCTGTATTATACATTCTTCCACTACAACTTTGGCTTATATTCCACTAAACCATTAATTGAATCGGTCGAATTCTTACTTATCGTGAGTGTCGTAGATGCGCTGTAGGAAAGTAGGACGTGAAGTTCAGATTTAAATGATGACACCTATTTCTTATGACGTCACAAGTACGTAGAGAACACCATACTGTCCATACATTTTCTGCTAGCCTTCAGTCCCTGTTTTCCCATTAAGGAGAGAGAAACCTTGGTATTTAAGAAGCCCACTTCAAAACAGTATATCTCTCTCAGTGCTGTCAAGAAATATAGAATGATCCAATAAATAGAGAGAGCTAACCTAATAAAAAGGACCTGCCAATTTCGGAATCACTGAACTTAAATTTGAAATCAGTTTGTACGCTACCGGCTTTAGTTGAGGTGCTCGTACAATTACAGACAGACGGACACAAACAAAAGGACATTGAAATTAAAAGAGGATCTAACGATGCTTTGACTCCGCAAGAAAATGTAACTTCTTTTAGCTCTTTTTTCTGTCCACTTCTTCTATACGTGTCTACTATTTAAATCAATTTTCGTACAATTTTTCACACACTCTAGAATGTAGCAAAGAGCTATTTGAGATAGCTTGCGAAAGAAGTTTTAAAAAATGACGGGACCGCGGATGGATCCTGGGTCGTCTCGATGATAGCCTATTGCTTTATGCAACTAAGCTACATGGAAAATTTGTCACTTTTCTCGTTATATAATGCGTAAATAATGAGTAGAGTTAGGATTTTAGCATATTTGCATGTTTTCTTTACAAAGGCATATCGATATGCTCTGTTAAAAATATGCGTTCTAGATGTCTTGGGGTGAAATAGTGCAGCTTTTATAGTGCATATTTGGGAAGTTAGTGCATGTGTTTAATATTAATGCATATAAATGCATAATTCAATTAATGATTGTACATTTTCTACCTTTTAAGTTAAAACTTTCTTCCCACAATGGCATAATTTTTACCTTCACCCTAACTTAGGGTGACCACTTTTTGACGTTGAAATTGCGGGGCACTTCATCATTAATTGAGGGATATTACTTACGATGGAACTTCATATTGTATTTTGAAAATTCTCAGATTCTGTTTAAAAAAAAACCGCGATTAAGAGAAGCTTATTTGCATGTGTACACGCAAACACTACGCGAATCGTAAATTTACGACACAATTTAGTCAGAAATCAACATTAGTAAGTGCAAATTTCATGCTGTTTTTATGTGTGTGTGTGACGGGGAGTTCGTCATCCTTTAGTTTTGTAACTTGAATGAGAATTTTTGTTCGATTTTGCAGCCTGTAATATTTCTTTCTCCTGGAGAAGAAACGTTGAATTCAAAGCATTCTGCGGCACAAATCGACTTATTTTCGGAACGAGGGACTTTCAGTGCATTTGCGGGACTGTCCCGCGAAAATCGGGACGGGTGGTTACTCTACCCTAATACCAGGGTTGGAACTAATGGGAGAATTAGAGAAACATTGCCTCTAATTCAGTTGGAGCAGTATTTATTCAAAAGATAGAATCAATTGTTACAAAAAAAAAATCCAGGATCAAAATTTGTATCGGATGTTCAGGTGCTTCAAGGAAAAAGGAATCAAGACTTTGTAGATTTCTCAACAAGTGACATCGTAAATAAAGCTACGGTTCAGTCTGTTAGCTTTCCTATACTGAATACCAATTTCTTGCATTACATGTCAAATTAAATCCAATTGTTTTAGATAAACAGACGTAGAGTTCTATGTTAAATGTTTACATACATCAATATCTTATGCCACTGTAACTCACTCACATTTTATTTGCAACAAACTTGAGCATTTAAAGGCGGAATTTGTTATTGCATATTTATTTTTAATTGCATATTAGGGCATATTTTTGCAATTTTTAGTGCATAGTTGCATGCATATGTCGACTTTTTTTTAGTGCATATCAATCCGAACTCTAATGATGAGATATGGTTATCAGGACATATTGTGATCAAACTGTATGCAAAAAAAAAAAAAAAAAAAAAGGAAGTTTTAAAATTAAACCTGACAAACTAAGTGTGCAAAAAGTGTTCAAGATTTTACCGTCACAAAAACATTCCACACACTTCTTTTCACATTGCTTACATTCCTTAAGTAAGCAAGTTAGCGCTGCAATTCTATTAGCAGTCGTGAAGGCTCTGAGGGTTCCTCGAAATCATTTCAGACATAGAAAGATTATTTTTTTATAAAATAGGTTGGTAACTCTGACAACTGAGATGCTTAGGAGCGGGAACACCCATAGTATTTTTCTGTTGTGTCGAATAATGTCTATGAATTAAACTTGATTCACAGTTTTAGCACACTGTCTTGCGTGATATGAAGTGTTTTTTTTTCCTCTCCCTCTCTCTCTCTAATTAGATGTATATACTCAAAATGAATTGATATCTTGTAAGCTCCAACTTGAAATAAGGCCAAACATTGCTAACTTCTTAAATATTGCCCACAGCAACTCATGTAACGCGATAATTACATTTTATATGCATACCAAATACTACCACCTCTGAGTGCTAAGTAAACGATACAAATTGGTGATAATTCGAATTTTGAGTCAATCCGAGTCAAAATTGTGTTCAACTAATACCGGCTTTTTATTATTATTATTATTATTTATTGGGATAGTTAGTTAGAAAGTTGTAAGTAGTTTTCGTAGCGAAATATACATTTGAAGTCGACTATTTTACCACTTTCCCACAAATTCGGTAACCATGGTATTCTGACTAACAATTCCTCTACTTAAAACATGAAATACGTTTGGAAACTTTTCGGTTATTAGTATAGTTATGCCGAACTTTGTTGTACTAGTTTTTCTATGTCTGTAAATAACCTCTGAAGGAAGTTTACGTATAAAGAATGTAAGCTGCTTGTAAAGCAGAATTAGGTGGGGTAAGTTTGACATTTCATCATGTAGAAAATAGAACTTATAAATCCAAGAGGATATGGCAGACAGCAATACAAAATATGGCTTTGCGTTTTGCAAGTATAGTTTCATCTATACATTCTGTAATCTACGATTCTAAAATTGTCAGTTCGGGACAAATAATAATAAAACTTGACACTTGGAACCTTTCACTAACTGAGAATATACAGAAAGCCTAGCATAAACATAAAAATAGTAGTCAAGTATAAATGGAGTCGAACTAGGCCGCCCGGAGATTCGAAAATTTCAAGGTGGGCTCTAGTTTAGGTGGTGGCCCTCTTCAAAGTCTCTGACTGTGCTATGTGGTTTGAGTTCGTCATAGATAAAGGCGCAGATTGTAGGCCTTTACGGCCTAGAATACCAAAGCCCCCGTCGTATTCATGGAGGCCCTTTAGCATCCTCCTCCGGATGAACCTTTGTGTTCCCAATCCGCCTCCGAGTACAAAAAATAAAAACCATATAAAATTATAAAGAGGTGCACGTGATCTTGTTATCTGCACGCAAATGACGCATAGTACACTTCTACGGTTTCTACTCTCACGAATAGAAGAACATTGGCTTCCTGTGAGTTTGTGTACAAACAAATTCCCCCTCGCCGTTTTAGTCCCCTTTTTCTTTCCATCCCTTACCAACGATGGAATACTGAGTCATTGCACTGTAAAAGTCATTGCATCGATCGATCCATTTCCCACTCATATTGCGTGATTTAGGTTTAGGGGACAGTGAAGAGTGTGTACGTGATTACGTGTTCAACAATCATGAAACGGGAGGCACCCACGATACGTTAAAAAATTCTTCTCTCATTGAGTATTGATTGGTAGCTAGGCAACGAACAAGAATTACTTCCTTGGTGGAAAAGTTTATATTACACGTTCCCGCTTCCTCCCATACTTTATTGATCAGAAACAGAAAATATGATGTTTGAGTTATGACTTTTTACTGGTTACCACCTAATTCCGGCTTTGAATCATTATAAGACTAAGGAATCACCGAAACATCAATACAGTCTGGGCTATGCGGAATTCGAGAATATCAGTGACGCATTTTTAGAGAAAAATGTGCCTTGGCGCTAAAAGTAGTAGCTGAAAAGTTGTCAATAAATGACCACGGAGAGAAGAGCTTCGCGTGACATTAATGTTCGACAATTTTTGAACAAAAATGTACAATTGCAGTGGCTCAGTGGTAGAGCGTGAGGTTGTCGCGTCAGTTCGATTCCTGCCACACACAGCCGAACTCAGCCGTGTCCCTGCTCATGCCATGTGAGATTTATGGTGGACAAACACCATGTGTGTGAGTTTTCTCGGGGTTATCTCATTTCCTCGCACTTTCTTCATTCCATCAATTCACCATCTATTTTGCCTGAGTCAAAGTTGCCTAAAGGACTTAAATAAAATTCAAATACAAAATGAACAAATACAAGCTAAAGGACCATATACAAGTGGGAAAGTGAATTAGACAATCATTTATTTTTCGAGTTTTTTTTGGGGGGGGGAATTTAATTATTCCTAAGGATTTTCTTTATATTACAGTAATGTTTGGAAAATAAATGTGTATAAACCGTATGTAATGCTTTTATTACAATTTTAAAACCCTGTATTGATTTAAATGCACAGCCTGTCAAATATTACTACCTTTTCACAACTCACAAGTATTCTAAACCGAGCCGCCGTAGCTCAGTGGTAAAGCGTTAGCGTAGCAATCGGGAGGTCGTGGGTTCGATCCCAACGGCCGACCATCCTGACTGAGGTTTTTCCAGGATTTTTCCTCAATGACACCAGGCAAATGCCGGGATGGCACCTTCAACATAGGCCCTGGCCGACACCTTCCCGAATCCTTTCCCCTCCCCTATCCGGCCTGAGCCTTAGATGCCTAAAGGCCATAATTTAAAAATCAAAACAAGTAGAGTCTATTTTAACGTTATGTGAATTACCCACATGTAGGTAAATTTGAATATAGCCACATAGGCCTACGAATGCATTTTAGGAGAGAGAGAGAGAGAGAGAGAAAAGAAACGTTTAAAATTCTACTATTTTCCTCTTTTATGTAAGTTCTATAGATACAATAAATGTACACTCAGTTATTGAACATTAACCAAATTGGCTCAAAATATTTGCCAATAAAATTATAATACTGTATAATATATCCACTTTCAAATTGGAAACAATTATTAAGTAAAATAACGATAGTTCATGCATGTTAGTGCTGTTTCCCTAAAACTGACTTTTAAATTTGTTCGAAAGACGTGGTTCACTGGGACACACAAAGTCAAAACATTTCCTATAGGTAAAAATAAATAAATAGATAACATTTCGTACGTAAAGAATTGAAATAAAAGTAACACGCATCCTGTTGTATACTACAAATCAATGTCGTTAAGGGTCCTCGCTACTCCCGCCAGTACTTTTTGTTTAAACATTTTTCAACATATTTTAAAATCTAATAGCATTATCAAAATTTTAAGAATATACATCTCTAGTACTTACAAATTACTATGAAATACAATGGACAGCGATCTCGAGATCTTGTCCATTGATAAGTGATACGTTGTTAATTAAGTAATGACGTCATAATCTTTGACAAGATCTCGAGATCGCTGTTCATTGTATTTCACTGTAATTTGTAAATACTAGAGATGCATCTTCTTAAAATTTTGATAATGCTATTAGATTTTGAAATATTTTGAAAAATGTTAAAAGTGGGAGAGGGAGTAGCGAGGAGCCTTAAAAACACGAATCGATCTCTGTGGAAGTGTAGACCTACTGAAATTTACGAAACAATATCTCTCCATGTATGTAGACTATAAGCCGGTGTTCTGTATGTTGTGTTTGTGTTCAAGAACTGGATTTGTAATGTGCCCTAAAATATATCTACTCCCACAACACTAGAAGTTCGGTAGCACGTAAAGCTTGTTTGGTAACTATTAGTTTTACCTTATTGTTTAAGGAAACAACTTATTTTGGTTAGGAATTTCCAATGACGTCTTTGAATGGAGACTATTTTATTTTGAAATAGTGAGACTATTTTATTTTTACATATTCTGATTTCGAAATCCATCATTGAACATAGGAAACATTTCGTTAAATGACAACAAATTCCCGTGTGTTGCTGTCCCCGGTCAATGAGTGGTTTCGCTCCTCGCCTTTAACTCAAGGGATCTCGATTTCGATCCCCGGTTCTAGTGTTCTTCACGAGTCGGATCCAACTCTAGTCGTTTGAGAGCGCTACAGTTTGTGAATAGATTAACGCTGGGATACCATTTAATACTATGGACCCCGTTCTTTGGACGTAATCTCTGTCCGATGGGAATCAATAACAAAGCATCGTCGGTTTATTTTGTACAGAAACTTTCGGATAATAAACCTGCTTTCAGGCAGAACATCAAACATCATTAACATTGTATAGAGAGTAGTCATTTCACTAATTGTATTTTAGGTTCTGAAATGTATATGGCATCATTATGTGCCGCATACGAACTTTTAATAATCTCTCTTTGAAGAAGTGGAAGATTAAACGTGACTTACGTTTGTTGACATATTTTGGAGCATGCTAGTGAATTTGACGTTATGTAGGCCTACTCTTTTATCAACTTATTATACATAATAGGATGTTCAATTTCTCAGCATGGTTTGATCGCCAACGTAGTTTACCATTACCTTCCATCGGACAAAGATGGTGCCCTAAAGACGAAGCCTACGGTTTATCCTTTTTATGCATGACGCTTGCTGTCGTGCTGCTTGAAACCAGGCTGCAACGGCTTCTTTTGTACCTTTTTCTCACTTACGATATGTTGCTTGAATAGCTGAGGGAAGAAACAGAAAAGAGGAAAGAAAATGAAGGAAGAAAAATGAAGATGATGGTGTTGCCAGTGCGTTTTATACATGAGATATATTGAAAGTGTGATCAACTGGTCTAAGAACGCCTGGCAACTCTCTGTTTGTAAATATATCCATTCTTTTATCTTCTCACGTTCTGGAGATAATCAACGGCTGTCTTTGAGAACGCGGCCGCAGAAAATCTGGCGAGATTTGCATAAATACAGTCATTTGCTTCCATTGTTTTTTTTAGAACGTACCTTTACCGTTCGTGTGGTTCTCAAGTCTCTTGAGAGCGGCGTTTGCATAAAAGCAGTCTTAGCGTGGGCTTCGAAGCACTGATATCCCGAACGGAAATCGAACCCTGGACCCCTTGGTTACAAGGCAGCGGCTTGCAGCCTATATTTTAAAATCCTGGATGAATCACTGAGCCTGAAGAGTGAAGGAAGATATACACACAGTCAGAATGCACACATAGTTAATTTGTTTTATCAGGTTTACGAATCAATCAAAGTAATCCGACTATACATCTACGTGCCTTTCTGAACAATGACTTACTTTCTAAGTGAACGAAAACATTGCCTCGTAACAACTACCTTGAAAGTAACGATTTCATTCAGAGCGGATTAATCTCGTAAAACACGTGCAGATTATTCGGAAGTTTTGAAATGTTAAGTTGTAGCTATGCCATATGGTTACTGTTCTCTGATGTATTAAATAAAAATAGAGGTCGAGTGTGTTGGTTACCTCCCAAAGGTGCTGTTTCTCCATCCCTTCCACGAGAAGTGTGTCTGCCATTGATCATCTGAGATGCTACACAGTTGACATCCCCTTTCATTGTGGGAGAATCCATTGGTTATGGTTGTAGAAGGGGAAGCAAGGGGACAATGAAGTTGTATAGAAATTGATTTCACGTGGTCTTAATCGTAAAGACCAATTCCAATAGAGTTGCTTTAGTTTCTGTGAATTAATTTCCGTGAACAAATTGCCTAATAGACTGTGAATATCCAAGCTTACCGACGAAAAGGAAGATTGTATTTAGTGACACAAGCGAAAGCATACAAAGTTAATTCTTCTATGTAAAGTAATATAGAACGACGCTTTCAAATATTCGTACGTGTGTTGCTGAAGTTCACGTCACGGTATAAGACCAAAATTAAACTCTACTCATTCAATCTGATATCGGTTATCGATTCTTCATCTAGCTTGATTTGATATATTTACATTCAGTTGGCAATATAGATTAGGGTTGCCAGGTTTCTAGAATGTCAATAAGGTACAGGTAACGACTGTTAGCACACAAGGGAACATTCAGAAATGCATTATTGAATTTTAAGCACATAAATTAATAAAATAACTAACTAGTATATACCGGTATTTAATTTTTTATGTCCTATTTATTTTACTTCTGCTTCACTTTTTACATTATAACCTGCACAAATTTGCTTCACTTTTAGCACTTGCCAGTTACACTGCATCTCCCTTATCAAGTAATGACATTTCGCACAACTACTATCAAAATTAAGTGAAATTTGAATTTCTAGAGTTGCTCAATATTTATTCATATCATTAATCCATTTGTTTTTTAAGATATGAAAAAGAAATAACCTCTTTCAACAAATGTCTGAAGCAGAAATGCTCAGAACATGTAAACAACAGTATATTTGGACAAGCATGTAAATCAATTTCACAGAAAAAAATATATATACCTATTTTGAGTTACACCATCCTAAAATGGATGTATAAAAGTTGTATGGTTGAAGTCATGATGATGATGATGATGAACGGTGCTCTGCCCACAGATAGGTTTGTGAGCCGAAGTTCCCTAGGCGAGGTGAAGCGATGGTGTTTTCTTGTTGTATTCCGTTGCATTAAAGTTGAGTCCTAAGTATGGAACCTACAGTTTAAAGTGTTCAATGTGTGTGCTCACCAGAAATCGAACCCGGCACAGCTTGATTAGAAATACAATACTATATATTTTTTTCTGTTCATAAAATTTCAGGTTTGATAAAATACAATGCTAACATTACGAATTTTAACCTCACTGCCAGAACTCGCTGAATCACAAACTCTAGATCATGTATATATACATGGTCAGCCGTATTCAGAAACGTTTTTTTGAGTGGCTAGCGCTGTACTAACGAGTGACTGACTACCAATAGATTGTTACGTTAGTACAGCGCTAGTCACTTCAGAAAACTGTTTCTAAATACGGCTGTATATGTACAGTGAATGTTTGATCTAGGGTACAACACAGGAAGAAAAAACATCCCCAGACCAAGAAATTATTGAGGATACTTTACCCTTTAATTAACTGAAGACCTGAATTGAAAAACATCCCAAGTCCACCGGAGTATATTTTTCAGGAGAAACGAAAAACAGTCCAAGGTCTTCCTATTCATCCTATTCAGCGAAAATTATTTTGTGTTAAAAAAGGGTTTCTGTAGTAGGATTAGAGTGTAATACTTATGTAATATTTATGACCTTGGAACATAAATACCGACGAACAAATAAAATGCAAATACGAAAAAAAGTGGACTTCGGATGTTTTTCAATTCAGATCTTCAATTTCGGTAGACTTTTTGGCTCTCAGCCGCTTAATATTTTTGGACTTTTTATTATTATAGTCTTTCCAAAAGACTTTTTGTTTTTTTTACTAGTACATGCCCTCCCAGTTCTCACGTTGCAAACAACCAACATCTGTTGAACAGATACTAGCTACGTTAATCCAACAAATGTAATACAAATAAACAATGGAGACGGCTATGTATCTATCTTCTTGAGTGTTTTGGTTAGAATTGAGTGTATGTAATGTAGTCTTCAGGATTGGACGAATGTCAGGGTTGGACGAGTACTTGAAACTGATTATGTTATTACATATGACTCAACCATTATTTTCCCAAAAGGAGCATTAGGGAGTTTAAGCCAGAGAAAACGGAAGACAAAGAAAGAATAATTTACTTTTATTGATATTATGAAATTAATTTTATGCAAGCAAAACCTCAGAACTGAATATAAGATGACCGAGAAAAAACTATTTTTTAAACCTAGTCTTAACCAAATAAATATGATTTATGATTCTTCGGTTCAATTTATTGATCTCCATACAAGCTTATTGATCTTGCGATCCGTTCGAATACCCATGGGATTGACGAAATAAACACAAAAATGCTTCAAATTATACTCCCTCATAGTCTCTTATCGCGTATCCATATTGTATATAATTTCCTTGAAAATGTAATTTATGAAAAGTAGCTTGTGTTTTAACATTTCTCAAAAGGAGAGTAGTAAATACATGTAATGATTTAAGGTTTATTAGCATTCATCTTATTTTCACTAAAATTACGGAGAAGCTATAATATAGTCAACTTAGTGAATACATAGAACACAATCAATTTTTACCATCTATTTAATCGGACTTCCGCTATCGGCATAGTACAGCAACAGTATTATTAAAGGTGATGGATGATATAACTCGAGCAATAAACAATACTGAAATTTGCTGACTAATGTTATTACACCTGATTAAGACTTAAGATATCAATCGCAAACTGGTATTAGCAAAATTAAAATTCTGTATATATCCCATGAGGTTATAAAGTGGTTCAAATCATATCTAACCTGAAGGACACAACTAGTCGAACTTAGGTCTCTAGTATCTGAATCTTTAGCTATTGATTCTGGGATTGTTCAGGGCATGATTTTAGGACCACTGCCGTACATATACTGCTGACTGATGTCACGTTGCTAAAACATTTTGAAATACACTTCTATTACGATGACACTCAGCTAATGTTTCCAACCTAAATTGAATCGATAGTCAACACTATTGATCTTATTAACTCCGACTTGGTGCATAACTAGTGAGTGCAAGAATGGACTTCACATAAATCTTAATGGGTCGCGGTGGCTCAGTGATAGAGCGATCACTTCTCGTGCGTGGGCTCGGTTCTATCCCGGCTCGTGCCATGTGGGCTTTGTGGTGGACAAACACCATAAGCGTGGAATTTCTCGGGGTTCTCTCGTTTCCTCCCACTTTCTTCATTGCACCAATTCTCCCAATTGTCATCCATTTGGCCTGAGCCAAAGTTGCCTAAAGACCTTAAAGTAAGTTCAAAACCATCATATATCTTGAGCAATCGTACGTTTCACTCTATGGTGCAGGCAAAATACGAAAGAAATCGCTCCTATTGAGATTTCTACGACAATCGGTAATAATAATATTACATTCTCCTCTACATCACAAAGTCTTGAAATGATCTTCGATCAAAAACTCAGCTGGATTAACCATATTATAAAGCAAACCTATAAATCTTACGGTCTAATTAAATCTTTTTACAAACTATCCAAATTTCTTACAATCGAAGTTAAATCCACTTGTTAAAACACCGGTATTTCCTTTGATTATTCTGATGTTGTGTACGGCAGTAATTTGAATAATAGAAACAGCATGTTTGTTCAAAAGTTCCAAAACTCAAGGCACGTGAAGGTGGCCCAACCGCATCGAGCTTTTCGAACGAAAACCATCCCAGGATTCATATTTTGTGCTACCTTGTGCACACTAGCCCAGATGTGCACGCTGGATTTAGCCCAGAAATAGAAAACAATGTGATTTGGACAGCTTCACGCTGTTGTTTGGTTTGGACAACCCAGCGCCCAAAAATCTGTGATAGTATGCATAAATTAGCACAAAATATGCACTAAATCTTGGAGTCTTTTCTTAAATTCCGATCACTTGTTTGTTTTATACGCCATATTTGGAGTGTGCACAAATTAGCACACAATATGCACAAAATCCTGGGATGGGTTTGGTTCGGAAAGCTCGATGTGGTTGATAGTTCGGAAAGCTCGAGGTTGTTGGGCCAACTTCACGTACCGCAAAACTCGATCATTTGGATTCTGTTGAGCCTAAACAGAACATCAAGCTTAGAATACTAAATACGAGACATAGGAGAATAATGCGTATGTGCAGTGCCATTTACAAGATATTACTGCTATATGAAAAACTTAAAGATAGAATGGATGTGCATTCACACACCAGCCACATCATTCTGTCTCCCACTGCAGTAAATACACTCCCAGAACAAGTAACTTTGTCTTTTACAATCTCCCAATTTGTAAACGACTATAACGAGTTTATAATTTTCTTTTAAATGAGTTTTTTAAATTTTAAATGAGTTTTTTTTTTTAAATGAGCAATTACGATCGGTTAGCATCCATGACTAATGTTTACTTTCAAATGTCACCATGTTCCCAGTATCACCCTGCATTGTTGTTTAAAACAGTAGATGGCTGAACCTCGCCTGTTGAATGAACACAATTTTAATTCTAATTCTAGTCCTTTTATACAGTTATGTGGCATATTCTGGTATTATTTGACTATTGTCTAATGATTCGTGTGTGAAACCTTGGAAACTACTGACAAGGGAGAGTCTCAAATTAACACGGGTATTACCTAATCACACGATACACAATCGATAGAAAGAGACAAATACAACTTTTAACGTCTGAGAGCCAAAAGGATAGAAGAAAAACAAACAAACCAAAAAATCGAACTGTTATTCATATGGAGAAAGTAAGGAAATATTCCAGTTTAAACAAAGATATGAGGAGTGTAGTATCAAAACTCGTTATATCTATTCTGGCAAATTTTACAAAAGATAAAAAACAAACTGAAATAATCTAAATTTGTTACAAGACTGATTATTCTTAGATGAAAATGCTACTTTCTAAGATTTCTATGGAGATGTTGATCTAACAAGGAAACTGTCAATGAGGTCATGTCGAAACGTACCCTGATATTTTGCTAAAGAATCTACACAATATGGATAGGAAGTAATACAAAAATTAGTTGCCCGACTGCTAGGTATAGAAATAGGGGCTGGAATAATGGTCGAAATGTACAAAAAGTGTATTGTTTATGATTCAATCAACACAAGTCACTTCTGCTTCACTTTCGTCCTGGAATGAAACTCTGCTGAGTTGTAGCGTCACCTCGCACACCACAGCACGCGTCGCTAGGGACATATTTAGGAGGGTTTGATCCCTCGAAATTCATTTTTGTTTGTAAAATAGGCAAAACTTTAAGGATTTTATTGTACAAAAAATTCTTAATTTCAGGGGGTCATACGTCCCTGGTAAGGCGTGCTGCTGTGTGGGAACTGACGCTACTGCTCGGCAGTTTCATTCCAGGACGAAATTGAAGCAGAGACTTCTGTTGATTGAATGATAAAAAATACTTTTTGTACACTTCGACCATATTCAAGCGGATCCAGTACCTATTTCTGAACCTTGCAGTTGATATACGAAGTTAACTGTTTGTATATTACCTTTGTATAGGACGTAGATTCTCCTAACAATATTTCAGCGTAGGTTCCCTTATCTGGAATTGTTACTGATAGCTGAAATCTGCTAGAGCTTAAGTATAGCCTGTTTATTACTTTACTTTTCTAGAACTACAATGAAGATAATATTTTTTTTTAAAAAGTCGATACCAGGTGCGTAAATATGAAACCGGAATTTATGTACAGAAAAGACAGTGATTGGATGACAATGCTAAGAACTATTTTATTCGATCATCGCTAGCGATACATGTCTGCCGTCGTTCCGACAATGTGTGGATGCCAGACCAAAAAAACTGTGCCTCTTGTGCTGCAAACCAGTCATCAAGCCATTTTCGTAAGATGTGAAGCGCTGGTCAGCAAGTGCGTGTCCCATGGAGGCAAATAAATGAAAATCGGAAGGCGCCAAGTCTGGTGAGTAAGGCGCATGCGGAAGGATTTCCCCGCTAAACGTCGCAATCGTTTTCTTGACCGGTTTTGCTGTGTGGAAGGGTGCATTATCGTGAAGCACAATCGCTTTATGTTGTCTTTGGTCATATTCTGGTCGTTTTTCACGCAAAGCTTGATGCAAATCGATCATTTGTTGTCGCAATCGTTTCGCCAGGTTTCAACAGTTCATAATAGATCCCACCAAACACAAAGCATTGTTTTCCGTCCATAGCGATTTGGTCTTGCAGTCGATGTTGCCGGTTCTCCAGGAGTTACCCATGATCTTTTACGCTTAGGATTCTCGAAATAGATCCACTTTTCGTTACCAGTCGCAATTCGATGGAGGAATGAATTCCTTTTGTACCTGGCGAGCAGAATTTCGCAAGTGGTTTTTCGGTTTTCCTGCTGTCGTTCAGTCAATGCATGTGAAACCTATTTTTTCACCTTCTGAATCTTGCCCATGGCTTTTAAACGTATGGAAACTGCTTCTCATGTCACATTTAATTGATCCGCGAGTTGTTGCGTTTGAGCGTAATCCTCATCCAACAAAGCTTGCAATTCGCTGTCAGCAAACTTTTTCGGTGGTCTTCTACGTACTTCGTTTCTCACGTCAAAATCGCCACTTTTAAATTTTGTACACCACGCATAGCACTGTGACTTACTAAGAGCATGATCACCGTAAGCTTCGACAAGCATGCTATGCGATTCTGTAGCAGTTTTCTTCAGACGGTAACAAAAAATCAATGCTGTCCGCAAATCGTAGTTTGTAGGTACAAATTGCGTCATATTCAACGCTATTAAACACTACACTATGACATGAAACTTGTCTGGTTGTGAGTTGCAAATCGTTATCAGCAGTCAAAACAAGCAAGTGACGCCAAGGACGCAGTTTTACGGTAACCACAGTGACAGCTAATGCCGTCTATGCACAAATTCCGGTTTCATATTTACACACCTGGTATTTGAAATCTTTTCAGCACGACCATCACTTCACTTTCCTAGAATTACACTAAGGAAGAAAATATTTTTAGGAAGTTAATTTAGGATATATTAGGGCCTAATCCCCAAATTGGGACATTTTAGGTCCTATAAAATTATTATGATTTGGCTCATAGCAACTTAAAATGTAAACAAAACACGAAATTTCTCCGTTAACTATGCAGGAATAAAATAGGATCAAACCTAAGGCTCCGAAGTCTACCTATGACTCTTACCCGAGTTGTCGAGCAAAAGGGCGCAAGTAGGCTCTTTTGGTATTTCTTTCTATATTTAAGATTATGAGTTTCGTTTCCGGTTTTTTTCACTCTCACACAGTTGGTGTACTCACATGCAAATTTTCATAAAAATTGGCTAAAAATAAAGGATTGGTAAAATATAATAAATTAGGTGCGTACTCTTACCCTTTCCTATATTATTATTATTTTGAAATAGTCTTTTTCATTTCCTTCCATTCACTTCTCCATCGATTGTCTGTCTGATTCGGAAAGGATGGAATCAGTATGAGATTTTCCCTTGTTCATCATCATTATCATCATCAAGATTCACGAATTTCAAACGAACGCCTCTATTGTTGATTCTATCAGCGTACTCTTCTAGAGTAAGGTAAAGCTATCCGCGCGTGAACGGCGCATGTGGAGGTAGCGCTCCACATTTCTTGACCTACGGTACGAAGTGAGGTGGAGTGGTCAGTCCCACGCTCGACCGCCTTTACCTTCCCAAGGTGCCCAGGAGTACCAAGGACACTCTGGTACTCAATTTGACAGGAGACTGAGTGGACCTCAGAGCGCCAGGCATAGGAACACTGTGAGAAAAGTCTCTAGTGTCCTGGCCGGGATTCGTAGTCAGACGCGCTACCGCCTGAGCTACGGCGACTCCACCCTTCTAGAGTACAAACACTAAACTAATCCATAATTTTCATTAAGGAAATCCACCCTCTTAGAATGGTGGTCGAATCGCCTATTCAAAAAATGACTACATTTTATTTCTTCTCTACATAATTCCGTTTAATAAACATCAACATAATGGTGCAAATATTTTCACTTCGTAAAGAACTGCAGTCGAAACAGGCACCATAGGGTTCTTCTATCTTTCAGAAATTAAGTGAAACGTCATTTGAAACGGCACAACATAAAGAGGCTTCCATGATATTTTCTTTTCATTCCCCTAATTTCTTTAATCCGCGCATTCCAAAGTCAAGCATGTCTATTAATAGTTTGCATACCGTAACATTTCTTTTCGATTATACGAAAATCAATACCGAAGCAAAATATATATTCCCAGCGAACTTGATTTCTAACTCATTATTTCATGTCGAAAGGGAATTAAATAGAGAAATCATGAAATACCCAAAGACCAAGATACAATATATCTTACAACCACTTTTCTCGTGAGCATTGTTGTTTATTCCATTGCAACTGAAATGTCGTAAAACCTTTTATTACCTCTTTGATCAATGTGTTGGAATCTACCCATGAAAACATTCCTCTGTTAAACTTATGGGTGTCGCAGTAATGAAGATGGCTGCATACCAGTGGCGGTTCGTGATTAAAGTGGGCTGCCGGCTGGCGAGGAGACAGTTTGTATTTGTGGAAATCAATGCTCCAATATATTTCATTATATACAATCGAAAACCTTTACATCTTTCAATTTTCTAAATTACCTACCAGTAACTTTACTCTCTATATTTAAAATCAATGTCTCACTACTTAAAATCATCATATATGTTGAGGATTTCAAAAAAGTGATACGTCTCTACTGATTTAGTTAAAGCATCATTGTATTTTTTTCGACGTTTGTCATCTAAATATATACACATGGAAGAGATCACATTCACTCCCAATTGAAAGTTCACTTTTCAATAGGCACTCATATCACTCGCCAGGCCAATTATAAGCTGCACTAATACACTGTCACAAGAGAAAAACACCTTTCACCTGTCAATCATCCTCGGGAAAATACTGAAAAAAAAAAAGCCAGAGACAAATATATAGAACTGATACACTCACCGGAGAAAATTATACTATGCAAGATAGAAAACAAAAATAAAATGTTCATATGTACTTTCTATATTTTATTTTATTTATATATTTATTGTCAATACAACAAGCTTTGTAACCCAATTAGAGTGTCGATATTTAAAATGCTCATTTACAGACATTTTTTTATTACAATATTTCTAAATTCGTCCGAAGACAAAGACAGATCACATATATCCAATTCGACGGAAGTTCTACACATTTCATTGTAGGTAGTTACGTATTCTCCAGATTGGTGATTTCATCCTTGCCTTTTTGCAGTGGAAGAGACCAGTGTTGTCTACGCGAGTTTTTCATGACGGGATACGAAACTGTAACAATGATGCCAAGTTTGTGCAGTCTAAGCCATTTTCAATTATTTTCCTAAGAAATAACATATCAGAAATGCTACGTCTTTGTTCTAATGAACATAAGTGTAGTACATTTTCTTTAATATAGAAACGTTGTTAAATTTTCTTCCCATTCTTATTACAAATGCCAGAATTTTAAAAGCTTCATTTCTGATAATTTGTATGTGGCTGGGTTAAACGTTAATTTCATATCAAATGTGACACCAAGATTTTTTATCTACGTCGGGCCTACTTATGAATTTAACAATTAAATCTATAAATCGTTTTATTTGTACTGAATGATAAAAATTTCGTATTAATTGCAAGTTGATTGATAACGCACCAGGTAGTAAAATTGCCTAAACTATGCTGTAGTTTTATGGCATCTTCATGGAATTAATTTTAGCATATATTTGAGGTCATCCGCAAATAGCACTTTTTCATTATCTGGTAAGAATTGCGGTAGATCATTAATGAACAAGAGGAATAACAATGGTTCAAGATTCGAGCCTTGCGGAACTCATGACAGTGATATATATTCGTCAGATTTGTGTTCCTTAAATAGAACAGACCGTCCGCGATTAGTTAGATAAGAGCACATGAACCTAATCAAAGGCAGAGAGAAGTGATGGTGATTTAATTTAGCTAGTAATACACTGTGATTAAGTCTGTCAAATGCATTTTCAAAGTCAATATAAATTGCATCGACTTGCTTCCCTTTGTCCAACGAGTTTTCTATAAAAATCTGTAACAATTGTAAGGTTCGTTACCGTGGATTTTTGTGAAACAATGGCATGTTGTTTAGTTGAGATAACTGCGTTCAAATTATTAATAATTCGTTGATATACAATCAGTTCAGAGAATTTTGCAAAGATTGGTAAGATTGCTATAGGCCTGTGGTTGGTAATTTCTCGTCTCTTGTTTGTTTTAGGTATAGGACAAACTAAAGCAATTTCCATAAATACATGTTTTTAGTGCCAAGTTGAACGCAATCAATAGGGAATATTTAAATGTATCAATACATCCTTTCACTATATACGAGGGTATACCATCAGACCTAACTGTCGCTCTGGATTTTAGATTCTTGACAGTCTTTCCTATTTCGTTCAAATGTATTTGAGCAACAGGCAGTATTCAGATTTGCTGTCAAAATTACTGAACGGTTGAGAAGAGGATACAAATACTGATTGGAAGTACTGTGCAAACGTATTAGCTATTTCTTCATTGTTACACAAATCTGACCTTGAAATTTTAATATATTTGGGGGGAGATGTTTGTTTTTAATAAATTTCCACAGTTAACCTGGATCATCATTGATATTATTTTCAGAATTTGATATAAAGGTCTTATAGGTTATTTTTATGTCTTTCTTGACTTCCCTACGCAATCGAACAAATTCCTGATAGTAGGGTTTTGAATTTTCAATTTTGTATGTATAGACTTTATATGATAAATTGTTTTAACATTGAGCTTCCTAATAACGTCTTTAGTAAACCTGGACAGATACTTTGGGACAGAGTTGTTTTTTCTTATTTTTTGCAGGGGACACATTTGATAATTATTTCATAAATAATATCTTAAAGTTTACTAACTAAGTCATTAACATTATTATACTCTTTTAAGCATTTCCAATCAACTTCCAGTATACTTTAAGATAGGTTTAATGTACTTTATGACATGGTTCTTTTTTACGCCCTTAATTTAGTAAATATTGTAGTGGTTATCTTGTTGATAACTTTTAGTAAATCATAGAAAAACTGTCACCTTATTCTTGCCCCCCTCTCAAAACCACAAGATGGACGCCCATGAGTAGTGGTAAAAGTTGCATGTATATTTAAATCTCGAGGGAACTTTTTACAGAGCAGGACGTAGTACCGTCAGGGCACTTTTTTCTGTAGAAGTGCACCACTGCCGTGACAGTGTGTATTGGTCGACCGTATTTCGCTGAGTGAAACTATTTGAGCTGCAAAAAAATGTTAGTCCATGATTCATTTAACAGCATTCTCTTATCTCTTCATAAGAACTTGCTTCCACATTGTGCAATTTTCAGACTAACCTATAATTTTTCTTGTAACATTTTCTGAGTCAGAATATACGTCACATGAGTGAAAAATTATACTTGAAATGAGTACATAGGGATGCAATACTATATTCAAATTGCTTAATCTCATAATAATTAGTCATTTTCAACGAACTAATACGCAATTCTTGTTTTAATTTTTTAAAAGTACTTTTTACTGATAATGTTTTACTTTTTTTTGTCTAATTTCAGATATTTGACGCCGTTTCATATTGTCTCGGCTCAGCGCCCGCCGCCATCTTGGCAAACATCACGCCAGCACTAGATTAGTGTACAAATCCTAACATGGAAGCACCACTGAAACACGGCTGTGAAGACCACTGGACGTGGAACCGACGGGACAAAAGTCACGAAGTACGCCTCTATGGACCACGCTTGCGAATAGCTCATTTCCATCCAAACTGGAGCAGCGGGACGGCGGGAGTGCGCGGGACTCGAATTCTTAACAATGGACGCTATTATTGGGAAGTGCAGGTATCTCAACGAATCTTCGGAACAAGTATGATGTTTGGCGTTGGAACGAAGCGAGCACGTCTACATGTTGATGCTTTCGTCAATCTGCTGGGTGAGGACGAGCATAGCTGGGGTTTGTCACACAAAGGGCTACTTTGGCATGGCGGGAAGTGGTTTTATTACACAAAACCGTTTCGAGAAAATAAGGCGACCAAAGTTGGGATACTTTTCGACGGCATTGCAGGAACAATTACTTACTATAAAGATGATAAGTGTTTAGGAGTTGCATTCAGTGGTCTCAGTGATATTAAGGAACCACTGTATCCTATCGTTTGTTCTACAGCAGCAAAGACTGAAATGGCCCTTGGTGCAATGAAAAGGGACTTTGTCAACCTCCAGGACCGCTGTCGTGCCGTAATACTTAAACGAATTCGCAGCGAAAATGACTTAGAAAAGCTAAATCTTCCTAATCGGATGAAAGCATATCTTCGGGAGGCTTTACAAGATGGTCAAGAGCGGTACTCTCAACCTTTTCTACCTGTAAATAAGTATGTCCATTACGTATGACAAGCAGTTCCAGCATGAAAAAATGTCTAACTCACACGTCTTCACTGAATGTCCTCGCAGTGTTGCAATTGCCTGATTTCTAGTTGTATTAACCATGCGAGCGCACTAGTGATTAGAGCCAAAAACAGAGCTCGCACCTCAATGAAGAACATAATAATAGAATGCAGCATATAAAAATCTTATCCAACCATAATATTTTCTACTTCTCTTATCTCTAATTAAGTAGAATGCTGAAGAAAGAAAAGGCTATCAATATTCTAATAATTAGTGTATGCACTTTCATTTTTTTTTTACCAAAAAAGAATTATATACAAAGGTAATTCCCTACGAAACCGGGAATTGAAAATGTAAGAAAATACACCACATTCCAGAAATGTACATAGATCGCGTAAAACCAAAGATGATTTTTCTCTATTCGAGTAAAATCACAAGGGAAACATCAACAAAAAAAAATCGTAGTATTTTAGAAGCAACTATGTGCTTTTGTAGTACGCATATTTACAGAAAAAAAAACAAAAAAACACGTAGCAATCATTAAGCAGCAAAATAAATTTATTTTTGTAAAAAGAAGAAAAAAAAAGAGATGCATTTTTTTAACTATGAACAAGAAAAATCTCTGCTAATATCTTCCTATCTAAACATTTCCTTTATCACATATGAACATTCCAGAGTTTTATATGGGTTGATAAGTGTTATCGAAAGAAAAATGTCAGATTATAAGTTCGTCTACATTCGGTGCATCTTCGACTCAATTCCACTAACACACGGACGTAAAAACAAAAGAAAAAAAACCGTTACCACGAACTAGAATCACACAAATCTGCAGTACGACATAAAATTTGGTATAGTTCACAAAACAATATATCGGATACTTTCGGCATACTCTAACTTTATTATTATTATTATTTTGCAATCACACAATGATAGTTTTTGCTTATGATTATACATTTCAATACCAAAAGCTTCTTGTCTCAAAATTACATAGTCGTGTGTGATTAGAGTCGAGTCGTGTTGTGTGATGATATTTGAATGGTTAGAAACGAACGAAGGTGATAATGAAAATCTAGCCCATATGAAAGAGAGATAGATAAGAAAAAACAAATCACGCTCAGCACTTCTTTGCATCTCCGCTGCAGTACCAGAAGAAAGAAACTCTCAAGTCTCTGTATACAAGTGAATTCCTCCGTGAATTTATTGCTTATCGTTAGTGCAAGGTACAAACAATGATTTCTAGTGCATGGATGAAATCCTACACATAACAGCAGCATTGTATTATTCTAGTCAAAATGTGGTATTTATACTATTTATGTATTTATTATAATGAATTAAACTAAGACTTTTCCGTGAATTCCATTCCTTCAAGTATGAACATATATGTGCACTATCACTTGATCAATGAAGGATTGAAGTATTATTAGTAATAGTGTATAAACTACTCGAAATAAATATGCAACAGAAGCTGATTCCGATTATGACTGGTTTTACTAGTGAAACAATTGCAATTGGATTGTGTTTAGAACGAATACTAGAGCCCAATTTCTCATTCTATAACCAAGAAACTCTGATATTTTTGTCATTCTAATCGTAACACACTTGTATACGGTGTGCGTGTGGTTCTAAGTGGGAACCTGATTCAGTACACCCTCATGCTAGTCCTAACATTGTTTTCTGATGTAATAGCAACATTTAGGAGTAACCACGATCACAGTCTGCGTGAGAAGGATTCTCCCACTGAAATTAATTCATAACCAAATGGCACGAACATTATGTAAGTCCATGAATTTAAAACAATCTCCATGTTCAGCTTGGTTATAGAATGTGGAATTTGGTAATTTTTCCTCCCCCTACTTGTACTGAAGGAGCAAATTAAAAGTTGAACACGGACTGACTCATAAGGGAATCAACTGTTGCATGTTTATTGCAAAGCGTAGAATTAAAATTATTCTATTTTTCTGCATAGGTCTAGTCAAGCCGTGGATATCTTCCCTCCGTGCCATATTATTGTAAAATACTACAATGAAGTGCGGAAAATATCTTTGTCATTGTTGTATGTATCTGTGTACGTGTGTGCGTGTTTGTATTTTTTGTAAATGTCAAGTTAGTTCCACGTCAAATGGCGGAAGTGGATATTTTTGGTTAGGTTTCATATTTTAAATGTTGAACAGGCCAACAAGGTGCAATATTTAAAGAGAAAAATTAGATTATGCTATATTTTTGTTGTAAATTGGTGTTTTTGTAAAATTCACTATTGTATAGTGTGCTTGTGGTTTATCGTTAGAATGCAATTATTACAGTATAATATTTATTTTTTAATGAAAAGTAATTCATACTGTTCGGACTGTAATCAAGAACATTTCTGATTAATGGAAAATAAGTGTTTTTAAGCAGGGTACGAGGCGAACATTTACAATAGTTCTCTACGATTTTCATCAGTTATTCAACACATTTCGGAATGTAATGACGGATGTAGTTCATTGGCTTTTTCAAAACGTATAGATTGCAAAATACAAAATGTTCCATGAAAATGAAATAGAACACTTGTCCTTCATACACGAGTGCATGTGTTTTTACAGTAATTTACATGTATACTTAACTGATATGTTCAGGTAACATAAATAAAACAATCACGTAAGTGTGGAAAGTACGGTATAATATAGCATTTTAGTAACATGCAAAATTCAATATTTTCCCCCCAAAAGAACGTTAAAATAAAAAAAGTTGAAAGTTCCTTTTAAATTCATTGTTTTAATTAATGATTAGCTTTTAACAAAACAGCGATGCAACTATATATTACGACAGTTTCAAGTGTATGTTTTTACAAGTCCATTAAAAACAGAACGAAAAATAAGTTCCATCAAATTTATTTGATTTCTTTTACTAATTATATTGTATAAGAAAAATACTACAGAAATTGTCATGTAAGTTTTCATTCAGAAACCTCATAAGGAAGGTAAGTTTGTGATAATAGTTTTGAGTACCAGTCACGCTTAGGTTTAGTAACTGTGAACAAACTCCTAGATCTCACATAACCTATAATGAAAATTGCGAATACTTTCTCCTAAATCATTTGGAAAGATTAGAATAGATCTTTGCTGCTTAAAAGAGTTTCACTTGCCAAAAGCGAACTTGAGAAACATTTCATTGAAATCTTCAGTATGTTAATCAAACACTAATATTTTCGATTGTGTTGAATATAAAGAGTACAAACTACAAACCTAATCTTCTTGGCATATACCTCAACAAGCTCATTGATGGGGAAAATAGAAATATCAAAAATAGGGGGAGAGAAGAATGAAACAAAACAATTTTATCTGTAAAGTGTAACCATTCATCGATTCAAAGCAAATGCATGTATCAAAACTGACAAACTATTGAAAATGGGTACTCCCTTTCCTTAAGTATGTTTTGCTATTACAATTTATCGCCTACTTGCAGTTATGATTTAAATTATTTTAACAAAGACTATAATGGAGCAGGATATCAGAAGTACTGCGAACTCACGACAATTTCTGGCTACACGGAAGACGTAAAATGTAATTTTTACGGAAGCGATAACTTTGTATTGTCATCAATAAATGTAAATCATTATTTTGAAATAATTCACCAATACAAGCAAACGGGTTTTACAATATTTTTTATAAATTTTAAAATCATAAGACCTAACAAAAGGTTATATTAATTTCATATTCATAGACATGGCCACCAAAAGGCTCTGCATATATTCAGCCAAATATGAATCAAATGTACTGTAGTTTGTTTGTTAAGATATATAAGAAACTTTCTTATGTTACCTGGATCGTATCAAAATTCAAATTATCGTGTATCGCAGACGTTGTATGAACAAGTATGTAACTGTACTTCGGGGGACGAAGTAACCGAACAATTCTTTTAAGAATAGTAAGAATTGTAATAAAGATTTTGAAACTCCTCCTCCTACCTTGGGTAATTGCAAAGGGTGAAATGGAGAGTATAAGGGAGTGTAGGAACGTACGTACCTAATATTTTAAACAATATCGTGTATCCATTTTAGTGTATTAAGTATAATGAAGTGCATTCCACGAAAATGAATTGCCCAGGGTCTTACAGGACAGTGTGTACTCAGAACCAATTCTACAATTGCACGCCAGGAAGTTATGTTTACTCGGAAAACAGAAACTAAACTCCCCAAGTATTCAGTTCAATCAGAGCCTGTTTTAGTTGATAGCTTTTTGTTAGGTGATCCGCACAGAGGATATTACCGTGTTTTCTGTCTTTCATGATCGCGAATTTTCTTCTCAAGTACTCAGTGGAAATAGCATCAGTTATTATTTATAGCGAAAGTTCATGCCTTTGAAACTTGTTCTTCGATATATTAAAAAAAAGAAACAATGTTACTATTTTGGACTTCTACTTTTAAAATTGGGGCCCTCTTGAAATCCAATTTTCATATATCTCGACACAGATTACATATATAATTTTGTGATTCAAAAATTGTACTGACTTTGCTCAATGTTTTCTCCTTCCATTATTAACTACTTAAGTGATTAACCGAAGAATATATGGAAATATTGAGCTAATTTTTAAGCACAGTGGACACATATGTCCAATATCTTGATCAGATTTTAAAAATAATAAACAAGTTGTGTTATATACATTAAATATATATCAACACAATTTGCGATCCAAAACAGGTGAGGTCTGCGATAACGATCATTTTCGTTTAGTATAAAAATTATTAGATTGCAAAGTCAGTAATAACTGATATCGTAGTAATATACTATATTGTACATGAATGTTACCTGCATCTCAAAATTTTACTCAACAGCTAAACCGCACCACCTCCTTGACCCATTACATGTTTTGTCATTCGCACTTTGTATGAAGTAGCTAGTTTAGTTTAGTATTTATGGCGTCATTCTGTGCGCCTATCTACACATTCTATTGTTAAGTTTGTACATATCTAGTCTTGTTTGTGATAGACAATGTACGTACGTAGTGAGAGGCTGTTTTAATATAAGTCCTACAGTACCTTTACGCATTTATGATAAATAGTATAGAATTTTGTACAATTAATGAAATATGTATGCTTCAGTGAATTCTGCAATTCTTGTAAATCAAACGTGTTTATGACACACATTATTGTATATTATTTATAATGATTTTGGAGGGGTAATTGTAAATAAAAACACGGGGCACGTCAAATGAAATGACAAAACAAAATCAGCTGTCCTCCCACATCAGTGTTTCTCACAGTTTTTCTCAGCCTGCGTTTAAAAGTATTGGGTTTCACAGGTTACTTCAGCGTGTGTATGGAGAATCATTGAATTCATATCTGGAATGTCTGAAGCCATGTAAAATAAAGCAACTTTTCACTCAAAATGCATGAAAATATGCCTAAAGGCCTTGAAAAGTAAACTGACATTAAAATATATGACAAATAAAAGTTACAGTTTGTTTAATTGGGTGTTACACTCAAGGAGTGTCAACGGATGTTATGTCAAAATGTACATTCGTGCAGTTTTTCGGTCGAACGGTTAGGTAAAGTTTCCATCTATAAGCATGTGGCGCTATCTGCAATTTATTCGCCCTACAAACGGAGTGTGGCGTCAGTTTTTTGGGTTAGGTATGTAGCACTACAAGCACATGCTCTGAGTGGTCGAAGAGCGGAGGTGTAGTAACACTGACCACTTGGAACGAAAAAGTGTACACTGGTTTAGTAGGATAAATCCATGTGTGTACAATTATTTTTCCAATATCTAAATACTCTGCAAATCAACTTTCTGATCAGTCTGTCGCTGATAATATTCGCAGGTTTAGAATTTCTTCCAGCCTACGTTACATTAAACGTAACGAAACAACTAACTTCATATAGTAATTACTTTTTTTGAGCACAGAAAGACACTAAAGATTTGCATAGACGAGTTAGTTTGGAGGTCTGGATGTTAATTTGATCCGTGGGTCTAAAATGAAGCAGCATTTATCCGTTACACTAACCCAGCAAGTGTCAATACATGTGGTAACCTACATGATTCAGCTTCTTACAACCATGTACTATAACATGCCTATAATACAATATTGAAAAATGAAAAGCATTTTTACAATGACCATGAAATATTCCGAATGAGTTGTCTGCAGGTTCTGAGGAGTTGAGAAACATTGGTTTTGTTTACTCTATTACATTCTTCTTCTTCTACTTCATTACATAACGTAATACAAGAATTATGAAATAGAAATTGAATACAATTCATGGGATTTGCAGCTAAATTGAGGCAAAAAAAATTAAGACTGCTTGCTTGCTTACTTAGTCAGCTGCCTTGGAAATATTAACATGTACACTTTCTCTATGTACCAAGTAAAACTACATTTAGCTCTTGATGTGGTTTTGCAGTCACTTAATGGACACGTTAGTGTGTAAGCGTGTGTGTGTGATTTTGTTTGTTTGTTGCGTTTAGAGACGAAAATGCATTTTTATTGAATATGGGTTCATTTTAATCGATAACTTGTTGTTTTGTGATTTTGCACGTTCGTTAGTTGTTCAAGTTACACATGAATGTTAATTCTTTTAATGCATTTAGTACGTACAATGTAAATATAACAAATTATAATTTTCTGAATAAATTACTACATAAACAAAAGAATAACTTCGCGTTTATTCATTTTTTTTCTTTTTATCCAGATTATCCAGGGCCGAAAAGGCAAAAGCTGCGGGCCGTATGTTGGGCATTACTGCTCTACGTCATGTTTGTCGAATATCACCACATTCGATTCAGACCCTAATACTTTAAGTCCATCATAACATACCTTAACGTTACAAAACATTAAAAAATAATGTCGGTATTTTTTAAAGTTCTTTCTTTGTCGACTGCCGGCAAGGAAAGCCGTAATCCAAATGCCTAAGATGTCACTTTTTGAACTTTCGAAATTAACAGACTTGTTCACAATTTATTTTCTGCGTCTTCACAATAACGGACTACGTCTAAACAGTTCTAGGATCTACTCAAGAAGAAAACCACTAGAATGGTACATCCAAACAATAATACGTCAGCGGCAACTCACCTACGGTAGACGTCAATCAGGATAGACACCACGAATGACTACCGCTCATTATCTTGAAAGGATTCGACAGCGATACTGCTAAAGTTACTAATTTTGATGTCCTCAATTAGCTCTAAAATATCGTACAATGAATTTAATCATATCATGTATATTACAAGCTGCTGTAATGAATTAAATCTGTAAAATGGTTTCACAATTTTCTTTACTAACCTTCTACCGCTAAGCTAATGTCTCTACCATAACAACATTGATTCTCATTACTAAGAACCTGTCAATTTTAAATTAATAATAATAATAATAAAGCAGCAAATGCACTTCTGCTTGGAAATAGAACCTTCCAAGAAATTTTCAAGTAATTAACACTTCGGCGGTTTATCTTTCACGAAGTAAGAGATGAAATTATTAGCCATTTCTATAAAAGTTTTTGCCTTCTAAAATACAATATAAAGTGAAAAGAAAGTCCCGATGATTTTTAGTTCACTACTCAAACTGTTGGTAGTAACACGATGTAAACCAATTTTTTGCATCGGTGAGATGTCTAAGAATCGCGCTGGTGGACCTAGTCATAACGTATTGGGATTCTCTCCAAATTTCCATTTTCGAAAGCAGAAGAAATGCAGTTAGAATGTAAATAGCGAAATTACATCCGACAAAGTAACTGAAGGCACATAAATACTTATAGTGGAACCCTTCTAGGGAGCTACTCCTCAACCTAACCGATCTTTCCTAGAAAGGAATTGGGAAAAAACCTTCGTATTTCTGGGTCAAATTTTAGTAACTAATGGCTTTGCCCATCTCCATCGAGAAACTGTTTCAGACTTGAGGACGCTGCCTTCACGTGTAAGACCACACGACAACCGCGGTCGGCTTAGAGCGGAATTACCTTTTCCATGAGACCAATGAATTAGAATCCTCTTTATGCCGACCACCTCTTCTTTCAACCAGTAATCACCTACTTATGTCCGATAACACAATTTTATCCTCTTTAACAAGACCACTTTGGGATACAAGAGTGAGTTACTTAGTTTGCGACTGTCAACAAGTAAGTTGTGTTTTGAAACTTCGTGTACGATTTAAGTTGCTAAACAATATTAATGACGGTTGAACGGAGGTGGTGGTCGACTCTGATTCTGAAAACCTCATTATTTCTCTGCCCGGTATCTTTTTCTACTGGCATCTGCATGCACAGATGTCATGCTCACAATTCACAGCAGGTGACTGCTTCAGTTCTAGGGAAAAGGACCAATTGGAAGAGGCATTTTCTTGGAAGGGGACTTTAGTTTTATATTTCGTATCACATATTGATGCAGTTGTAAGCATTAAGAGTGTATTTTACTTTATGCTTCTTCTTAACGATGAATGTTACGACGGTGCACCAGACGGTTAAAAAGAGTAAGTGTGTGGTAAAGTTACTCCCATTATCAAACTCCCTCTAAGGCCACCCCTTCAGACGACCAATTCTACTTTAATAGGGAAGGGGGGTAATCTTAAAGAGGTTTTATTACGAGTACTCAACATTGAAACGTGAGAACCCAAGGAGCAAATATTTCTTTACGTATACCCACGATTATGACAGAGGTCCATTCCAGTTCAGGCAGGTAAGGTCAAAATGTATCACACTGTAAAAAAATATATGCGGCAGTACCACATATGTTATAAAAATATTTTTCAAGGAAAAATGTTTCGAACAGATCCATGGAGGTTTACAAATGTAGGGGAAATATACCCATTTTCGTACGTGTCCTCGTAAAACTCCCCTCGATGGAAATATTCCAGGCATTATGTAGCAGAACGCCCCTTTCTGCGACGGATGTTCGATTGCCAGAAGATTTGTTCCATTTAGATACAGACGACGCTTTCCTACTTTATGATAACAATTCTTCTCAAAATGGGAGGATTATTGGCTTCGGGAGCAAAGTGGGCAAGGAGAGCTTAATCGGTTATGAAATTACAATAAGTGATGGAACATTTAAAAGCAGCCAAAAACATTTTTGTCAGCTATATATATTTCATGCTGATGTGGGGTTAGTGAGATCAGCACTGTATTGCCTTATGAAGAACCGAAGGAAGGAAAATTATCTGCAGTTGTTTTGGCTTGCTACTCTTATATTCCAGTTGGAAACTGAAAATGTTCAAGGTCGACTTTGAAGCATCTGTAATCCAAGCTGTTAGAGAAGTCTTGCCCTTATGTAAAATTCAAGGCTGCAACTTCCATTTTAACCAGTGCCTATGGAAAAAAGTGCAAGAGCTAGGAATGACGAATATGTACAAAGACAACGACGAAGTGAGCCAGCACATCAAAAAGGTAGCAGCACTTACATATGTAAGTGTGATGGTTGGATGAAAATAATGGAAACATATCCAACAGATTGCGTTCAGCACTTCAACCACTGTTTTGTAAAACAATGGTTTGAAAACGAGGTCTACAATGACATCTGGAATTGCTATGGACAACGCCACAGAACAATTAATGCAGCTGAAGGGTGACATTACCCCAATGCAGTTGAATTGGTAAAAATCTTAAAAGAAGACTCACAATTATATGACACTCTGCAGTTGCAAACTGAAAACCACATGAATATTAAACGGAGGAAGGCCAAATATATAAAACTGGACATGAGCTTTAAATGCTCTCAGCAAATTTGAGGAAGACAATAATTGTTAGATAAGTTTCTGAAGTGCTTGGGGTATCTTGTAAGGCTTGAGCTACCATCTTTAACTTTGTACAATACTTGACTATAATATTAGTAATATTAAGATTTCCTAAGAAGTAGTGACAATAGTTATATTCGAAATTATATATTGATCTATTTAGTGACATGGATCATCTGCAGACACATCTGCACAACTTAAGCTGAAAAGATTAAGTGACAAGGCTCCTTTTGGAGCCGCCTAATTGAATAGATTGAATGAGATTTTTTTTTTTTTTTTTTGGCTTCATTTCCTTTTTTATATTCCTTTGTGGTGTTGTCACAATATCGACCTGTGAAGAAGGCAAAGAAACATCCTGGCAGAACGTGAATTCGACCATCTATTGGGTATTGAGATGAAAACTTATTTATGAATTAGGGTTGAACAATTATTCAATACAACGTTAAATTAAACACTTCAAAGTTTTTCAAGTAAATGCTTCTACATTGTTACGGAAGGAGCGTTCTCGGAATAAATCAAAGCACGCAATGGGACTTCCATCAAGGGGCGTTTCGGGATTAGATTTTCAATATTTTCATAGAGGGGCGTTTTGAGTATACTTCTTTTCGTAGGAGTGGAAATTGTCTGATGCTTGAAGCGCCATATCTTGGAAACAACAATAGATAGAAGCAAGCATGAAACTTGTTTTGTGTTCAAGGACATGGAAAAAGTTGTTCTCTCCACTATTTACATGAAGTCAAATGTCAGAGAGCCTTGATACCGGCACGCAAAGTATACAGAAAAATAAATTATTTGGTAAATGGAGGATTGTTTTCCTCATCGGAAATCCAGAAAGGGTATCATGCACCATACTCCATCCAATGATGATAATATTTATATTTAAGTTTTCTATGCCACTTGTGTAGTGAGTTTTGAGATAAAAAAGCCACGTTCGGCATAATTAGGAGGTCATTTCCTGAAGAGGTCCAGTCTGAAAACTCTCCCGAATAACCTTATATTCTTGAGAAATCACGCTGTGCACATAAAAGTTCTCATATTTTTGTTTTAACCCTTTCTGAATATCTGACACTAGATTTTCGACGAAAAAAAGTCACGCGTTTGCCAAAAACATTTTTTTTTTTAGTTCATAAATGGTTCGTGGTGTTCTCAAATCTTGCAACGTTAATTTAAATCATTTCCCGATATGATGAAATGTTGCAGAGTGACGTAAGTCGGGTGACAATACAATATTCCATTGTTACTTTCACATATCTTAAAAGCATATTTTAGTATATATCTGGTGTGGTAAAAAGTAATCCATTATTTTTGCATGACATTGAAGGCTTGAGTTACCATAGTTAGAATGATTCGATTTAGGTCACATATGCGAAGATTTGTTCGATAACGTGTTGCCATTTGAAAGGTAATATCATGATGCCTCTCTCATAGAAGCCCTTGTCCCTATTGACAAAAAATTGAGACAGTCGATGTTCACAAGCCTCTCTTGACGCGAATTTTGCACCAGCAAACGTGTTCGCCATGGACAGGAACAGATGGTAATCACTCGGTGCCAGGTCCGGACTATAAGGTGGATGAATAAGAACCTCCCAACCAAGCTCCCCGAACTTCTGGCGAGTCACTATCGATGTGTGTGGCCTGGCGTTGTCCTGGTGGAACACAATGCCTCTCCTATTGGCCAAAGCTGGGCG
>JAGDQP010015607.1:0-35462 GCA_022664845.1 Lepisma saccharinum
TTTTGCCCTGGGGTGTTGGTCGTACGCCGGTTCTTGCTGCTTGAGAGGCTGTTGGTCGTACGAAGTGTTGGTCCAACGCCGCATCCCCCTCTGTATCGGGATTATCGTCCTTGATGATTCAATTGGATATTCATCACCAGTGTGCGAATTAACGGAAGGATTAAGGGGAATCCCCCTCTGAGAGTCTGAAGGTAGATGCATGTGTATATATAATAGCAGATTCATAACGTTATTTACTAATCAATGACACTTAATTCATCCCCGTGTAAAAAATCCTTCATTTGCGCACTAGCTTCTTGTGATTTTTCTTTTAGGAACATTCATCAAGGTTCACTCCACGTCTGTGACAGAAGTTATACTGTATATTCATAGAAATTGATTACATCTTTTTGGGACTCTCTGTATCATTTAATCCCCTTCTCTATTTTTTACAAAATCTCATCTGTGGTACAAGGTGGGACTAAAGATATTGGGACCTTGGGGAGGCCAAAGATTAGCGTGCTCGCTTTCAATCGGCATGGTCACGAGTTCAGTTCCCGCCGGAGCCTATTGAACGGAGTGGTTCGGAATTTTTATTTATTTTAAGGCTTTTAGCCATCCGAGGCTCAGGCCAGGATAGGATAGGGTAGAATATGTGGAAGGTAGACGGTCAGGGCCTTTTTTTATAAGTACCATCCCGGCCTTTGCCTGGCGTGACTGAGGGAAAAATAACTGGAAAACCTGTCAGGATGGTCGGCGGATGAGATCGATCTCAGGATCTCCCGAATGCTTAATCAACGTTCTACCACTAAGCTACGGCCGCTCGGTAGAGTGGTTCGGAACCCACTTTACCAAAAAAAAAACTGTTTAGGTCCCGTCCTTAGAAACTCACCACGTCCTTGAGGGCGTAAATATAAAATTAATCAATCAACCAAGATAGCGGCTAGGATAGTCATACTCCCCCACACGAACACAAAGATACTCGTGATTCTTTCGCAAGCGACAAGGATGTTCTAACTTGTAATTGAGGATTTGCTTAGGCTATAGCTATCTCACGTACAACGAAAGAGTGAAGCCAACAAACAACTGAGCATCGACCAAGGCGACGCACCTGATTGGTGAGCAGACAATTACAGAGCTTCTTGCCATCTTTGTTAGCCGTAAACGATGTTTTGATTAGAGTAGTTGGGCTAACTGGGCGCGACTAAGCTGTTACGTTAGGCTTCATGTTCTTGGTGGAACCGCATATCATCTATTAGAATCTTTGGCAAGCGATGAAGCAGGCTGTCGCGCCATCTCTTAGGATTAAGCTTCAGCGACATTCTAACAAAGGCCCTTAGTTCTCATATGAATTTATGACTAATTTAACCTCACCAGTCTTTTCTTCTGGTTAAAAGTTTGTTCGAGATTGATTTATTAATTATTTATTCCCTTTTCTAATTAAAAAGAGAATAGAGTGAGATTTAAGATGGCTAACTTCAGGATGGCGGCCTTGACGGGCATCGTACCCTCTAAGAGGAGACGAATCAGTAACCAAGCATTCCAATCTATTGTTTTAAAAATATCGTAGCAATTTATGGGAGATACATTATTTAGTGTGTCCTCAACTTGCAGTTCATCCAAGCAGAAAGAAAAAGTTCTAATGTCAGAATTTGAGTTGGATACACTTTTTTAAAAAAAGACTGGAATCACTATTATCCTTTTTTCGTGTTTTTTCTTCTTCTGCGTGGATCTTCTTTCTTTCCTGTGATCCATACTTGCTCCAGATGGCTTGCACGTTCGCTATTGAATAGGTCCTAGAGGTCAGTGCAATCTCTGGAGCGTGGATAATGGGGGGTGCTAAGGTGCAGCGGTCAGCCGCGAGAGGTCACCGCACTCATCTCATGTCTCCGCCAGCCACACCAATCCTTGTTAACCTCTTACCTTCTTGCCCCCGCTCCTTCCTTCCTTATGGCTATGCTCTCTGTCTGTTATTGGTGCTGTTCGTCAGCATATTCTTTCGATTTGGATTTCACGGAAAACGCAACTTGTCCACCTCCCCCCCCCCCTCCTTCCGTAATAATAATAAAAAGAAATCCTCTCACAGGAGACATTCCAACTTCCAAGCCAACCTGGATATAGACTTGGTGGTCTCATTTCGATAATCAGGAGGAGTTGAGTTCAATTTCCGTTCCTGACAAACTTCAAACTGGTGTTCTTTTCCTGCTTCTTTAGTGTGTTCCTTGAGGGTGCGTGGTAATGCTCGCTTCCTTGAAATCTAGGGGTTCGATTCCCGGTGATAACACAAGTGGCTCGGAGCCCACGTTAAACTGTAGGTCCCATCCTTAGGACCTTATGTGCTTCCGGTGGAAAGCAATGGAAAAGCACGATCACTTCACCTTGCGGAGGGACCTTTGGGTCAGGACCTGCTTTCGGCAGGACCCTCCCCACTCGAACTATCCAATAAGGATGCAGACCATTAGTATTTGCCTAAAGTGACAGGTCCTTGAATGCAAGCTTAGCTAGGTTTTTCCTTTTGCTTATAGCTCACCGGTACGATTTACATTCTTTACGGACGTAATACGGTAGGAAAACCTTATGGATACACCCGCTAACATATTATTCACTCATTAGGGCAATATTAGATACCAATTTCATGCGGTGATAGAACGAGTTTTAACTACGAATAGTGACAAAACTGGCATTTGGAAATGTTAAATCAGCGTTTTTCAACTTTTCCATCCTGCGACCCCCTTTCACCATGCCTTCCAGCTGGCGACCCCTTTCACCATGCTTTCTAGCCGGCGATCCACAATTATTTTATTTTGTGTAGTATTTGCTTCATTTCAAAACAACAGATTTTTAATAAATGTTCTAATTATATTATCGAAAACAATTCAGCAAACTACATCATCTTTAGTAATTATTAAAAACAGCAAACAAAATAATATCCTTTCTTTGAAATTTATTAGTTTTAACCTACAAAACCCTAGTTAAATTTATTTTTTCACCTTCCCTCGCGACCCCCTTAGAGGTTGCGACCCTCAGGTTTAGAAACCCTGTGTTAAATTATTTAAAATAGAAACATTTAAACTAGGTAACGGAAGCTTATACAGCTTACTGCTTCACCGTTTATGAACGTAAGCTTACAATAAGTATGCCTAAGCCTTTATGTGAAGACACAAAATAGGAGATGACGCGCGTTGAACTCAGCTGTAATCAACCTCTACTGCGACCACCATTCATCAGCATAATATCGATCTGTTCAGCAAGGATTTGCATCGTGTTGAATTGAATCACCTGCAACGACAGAATGACAAATGACAAACCATTATATAACCCAAAATCCCAAATCTCCGAGTGCCGAATCTACTAAACAAATAAACTTAGGTAATAAGTGACTTCACATATGAATTTCTGGGAATGGGCTAGCCTAAAACGACATGTCACATGATGCTCCCTCTATTTAAAATTCTCCACATAAATCCAAGATGGCGGCTTTCAAGATGTTCAATATGGATTCGTGCTTTCATCACCGATATCCAACATTTGGTCTCACTCCCTATAGCTATTATTGATTTAGCAGTGTGCAGACTTTTTGCCTCATCCTGAAATTTAAAAAAAAAAAGTTTTTTAAATACATTTTTTTCTGTTATAGAGTTTAAATTGGCAACATTAAAACCGGTGATAACTTGGTAACGGTCCGATCTAGGTAAGAAATGGCAAAAATGAAATAGAAAAAAAAATACAATCTTTCATTTTGTACTCAATGCAACATTTCTGTACGAGCTACCGTTTATGACACACAAAGCAGTTTTTGGGACCAGTTTCTCAAAATGGAGGCCAGTTCTTTGACTCCAAACGGTGTAAACTTTGGATAGTTCATCTTTCTCCATGGAACAGCGAGCAATTATTTTTATTAAAGTATTTTTTAACCCTAAATCCTGTTTTTCTTGAACTTTTTCCGTTGAAAAGGAGCAGTCACTTTCCTTAAAGCCAGGATGTTTGCAGCTACATTACGCAGCTATAAGATTATACATTGTGGAAATATATACATATTTTTAAAGTCAATAACATTTCCTACAACTTTTACTAGAACATTTTTCTCATATTTTAGCTCTGCTGACATGTACGAGGTAAGGAAAAAATATATTAACCAACACAGATAACATTTTAAAAATTTATCCTAAAATTAGGCCTACGCAAAAATGGCTACTCGTGGAGAAAAAAGTATTGATAACTTTTTATATTGCCCGTAATATTAGAAATGTAGAAAAAAAATAAAAAAAGAACGAGTCGTCCAGGTTTATTAGTTCAGGAGTTATCTCTCGTAAACTAAGTTCAGATGGTACATCCAAGATGTCAGACTATTTTTTCAAAATGGCGGAAAATGTGCAACTGTCTTTTTTCTTTTTTTTATGGTTAAAAGAGCGGTATGTAGAACATATTCCAGTAGATTTCATCTTTTTATTTTCATGTCTAGTTTTGATCAAATGTTGGCTTAGTTCTTTCTTTCAGGCATGTTTTCTGGGGGCTTTGCGTCTCCGGAAATTTTCAACTGCTCCCTCGACAACACTTGAAAACTCAAAACCGAAACTAAAAGCGAGCAGGCAAAGCTACAGGGCAGCCGGGGACCACGAACTTAGATCACAACGCCTGAACAAATGCAAACAAATTAAACAACAATTTGAGAACGAACGTTAAGAAAATAAAAAGAAAACTTGGGAGAAGGTTCGTGGACGAGAACTTAAGCAAGGATATCTGGGGTATCCCCCTACAAAATAGTCATGCAAAAATTCAAAACGAAGGAAGTAATGAACACACTAAGAAAGAAGACAGAACTTTTACAACCAATTGGCTAGAAACAATGGAACTCATTTTCTCCAAATTATTTCCGGACAACAGTGAGGACGAGAATAATGAAGAAAATACACGGATCAGACAAGTAACAGGACATCCCCCCAAATGTCGACGAGAACCAAGAATTGTCATTAATAACAAATGAAAAAGTGACAGCTGCAATTAAGTCCCTTAAATCCAACAAAGCACCGGGTCCAGACGGGATTAAGAACGAAACATACAAATCTTTATAAGATTTTTGGACAACATATTTAGCCAAATTATACAATGAATGCCTGAGTCAGGGAAAATTCCCACAAGCATGGAAAAAAGCGAATCTCATCATACTGCTAAAAGGGGAAGACAAACAGAAGACGAGCCCGAAGTCGTACAGACGTATAAGCCTGCTAAATGTGATAAGTCCTTCGAGATCTTCGAGAAAGTGATAGAATAATCAAGGACAGAAGAAACAATCTCCAACATTGTAAATTACAGTACGGTTTCCGTCAAGGCAAGTCGACCGAGGACGCAGTGAATGAGATATGCGGAACAATAAATACACTTAAACAAGAGAACTGCAAATACGTAATGGGAATCTTCTTTGACATTACAGGTGCTTTCGACAATGTATGGTGGCCATCAGTGTTAATGGAGTTGAAAAATATTGGGGTCCATCCCGCTGTTTGGAAAACAGTCAAAAACTACTTTCAAGACAGCACAATACAGATTAATACAGCTGATAGCATCGTGCGGAAAACACCAACAAAAGGATGCCCGCAGAGATCCGTGCTGGGGCCAATAATATGGGACATGATATTTCAGTCATATCTAGAACTGCTGGACGGATTGGCACAGGTGGAAAAGGTTGTGGGATACGCGGACGATCTGGCGGTCGTAATAAAAGGAAATAGCAGGAACGAACTACAAGATAAAGCTAACCAAATTATAGGAAGAATGACATCATGGTGCAAGAACAATAAACTCACAATATCGGCGAAAAAGACCAAGTATGTCTTGTTTAAAGGCAACTTAAATTTCAATAGGGGACCACTAATAAAAATTAATAAAAAATCAATTAAAAGAGAAAAAGAATTTAAATATCTTGGCGTCATTCTAGATGAAAAGCTAAATTTTAGGACGCACGTAACCGCAGCAAAGAACAAGGCCATCAAAATATCGCGTAAAATAGTCAACATTGCAACTAATGATTACAGGATACCTCTGAAAGTAACAAAAATGTATTATGATGTCATAATCCGGTCTGTAGTCGGATACGCCGCCAGCGCCTGGTGCCACCGGATGGAGACGTAAGACAACGGCAGATTATAAATAGATCTCAACGACAAATATTGCTCCGTCTTACATAAGAGAAGATCATAGACATTCTTCACGAAGCAGCAGGAAGTAGAAGTGAAATCCAAGAAATATTGACCAGTGCGTGGCAAACATTCTGGGAGGAAACATCGAAGGCAAAAAGAGTTTTCAGCCTTTTCCCGGACGTGGCTGAGAGGACAGAAATGCAGCTGGAGATAGAAGGAGGGTTGCTCCAATTCGTCACCGGTCATGGCCCTTATAGACAGAGACTGAAAAACCTAAACTTAGTTGAGGACAATATGTGCCGCGCCTGTGGGCTGGTTGCGTCCCCAGATCACGTTGTCCTTAGATGCCAAGAGACAGAATAGTCCTCCTGAGGGACAGACCCGTCACAGAGGTTCTGAGAATTCCAGAATTGGTGGCGGTCCTCCGGAAGACAAACAAACATTCCAACAAATAAACGAACAACAAACCAACAAATATCGTAGTGAAAGTGTACTAATCTTGATTTAACGTCTATCTAATATAACGGTACAAATTAAGAACAAAATGGCGAAAATCAATATAAACAAGACTAACGATAAGTTAGGATTAATGTGATGTTGCTGGAACTCCAGCAATACGGAGTGCCTTTTGCAGAACACCGGCGAGAGACACTCATATACAGTGTGAAAGTGCGCATGAGTGGTGGAGGGAACCGGGATGAGTGTTGTTATTATTACTTAGTGGAAATCAATATAAGTCGATAAACTGACTGAAGGCTGCGGAATCCGCAACCAACGGTTGAAATTATGTATATACTACCTATGAGTGAATGTGTGATGGATGAGTGCGGAATAGTGATACCAATGGATGAAGAGAAGAGGAAAAGGTGTTGCAGAACCAGTGTGTGATGCAGGACTAACCATGAAGAAGAAGATCAGCTTCTCTTCTCCTTACCTAGAGGAACACAACAAGAAGAGATCGAGCAAGGAGAAGACTGGACGGCCATCGTGACGTGACAACAACTGTAATCCAGAAAGAAGAACCCAACTCCAAGGGAACAGCAACTAACCTTACTTAATCTCGTTACAGGGAGATGCTGAAAAGAAGAAGCCCTGCTCAAGTTGTGTTGTCCTGTATTTGTTCTGTGTCATCTTGTGTGTATTGTGTGTGTTTTTGTATAAAATAAAGGATATAATCGTAGGTAAGGACCCTCCCCTGCAACTGTTCCAACAATTAGGAACATAGACCAGGATAATATTCTGGACGCCTGGTCAAAAGTTCGTCCCGCAACACCAACTGTCTGGAACAGGTGGAGCGCAGGAGATTCTTGGAATACCGGAACTCTGGCAATCTCTAGGGACAAACCTATCGCAAGCTGAGAAGTACTAAGACGTACGTGCTGTACGACCCAGAAAGTGCACGACTCAACTTGTGCAAAGCATGCAAAGAGGCAGGGGTGGTAAGGCGGGCCCAAAATAATAATAATAAAAAAAAAACTTGTATTACTCATACCTATACTGAAATACGTATATAATAGCACATTTTATAAATATTGTTCATGCTATTTTGAGGTTAACTAAGGAAGTACGACATATCGTTAAGTAACATTATTGTTATTTTATATTTTAGTACATCGGAGTCAATCCATTGTTTATAATGTTCGTGAGCCCCCCCCCCCCCGAATGAAATCTTCCGAAAGAAACACTGATTGCACTGTACTATATATAACATAGTCTGTTCCTTTACTTCTAGAACGTTATTCATTGTTTAGCTGTTTTAAAATTAGTAGTTTATTTCGTTAACGCAAACAATGTACTACGCCACACAATTACTAGCTTCGCGATACATGGCTAGAAACTCTCCAAAAAATCCACACCAACAAGGAAAACCTGGATTTAATGTTATTTTATTCTAATTAAGGTCTTTAGACAACTTTGGCTCAGGCCGAACGAAAAAAAACAACAGTAGAGTGAAATATTTGAAAGCAAATGCACATTCGTGCACGGTTTCCTGTTAACAGTAGGAGTTTCGTGTATCAATGCTAACTTCGCTTTTTTTTTTTTTTTTTTCGAAATGTTCAATTTCGCCTCATTTAGGCTCTTAATTCATTTTAGCCGTTTTTAGGACCTCTAGTGTCCACACATTTGAGTAATGAAAATTACTGAAACGAAAAGATATAATAGTGATGATGCCAGCAACGAAAAAATAAAACAGGTTAAATGCTAAGAACTCGGGTCCTAGCTGTTATAATATAGTTCTTCTTTATGAAACAAGATAGCGCTTGAATCCGTCAAACATCCAGGGACTGATTTGTTTCTCATTTCACATAATCGTTTTTATTATAGTTTGTTCCTTCTTTTCCTTTTTATTTTGTTCATTTTAAATCTTTTTCTATTTTATTTGTATTTTTTTTTTCTTTATAATTTTAGACCAATCTGGGTTTAGGTTTCCGCAGTTTACATTATTCCGGTGATCCTCCTGCCATCAAACTTTCTGTTTTCCTACTTCTTAGGCTTACTTCATCAAACATTATTTCCTTTCGTCTATCTTATGATTTTCGTTTATCACATGTGTAGCAATTCCACACCTCATTTTCTCCCATTTCTTCATATAGCTCAAATATTCAACGTTCCTTCTCTTTATATACTATATCTTTCAGTTTGTCTGATATATTTTCTTTCGCATTCGAAGTCCTTAATCCCGTGTGAGAAAATGTTATTAAAATGCTATTTTTTCTTTGACATTTAAAATCCTAAATCCAATGTAAAAAAAAAATGCAATTAAAATGTTTAAAATAATAAATAAAACAGAAGAAGAGATAAAATTTTAAGGAAGAACAGGTACAATAAAAGCAAGTATGTGAAAGCAGGAACATTCAACCCAAGGAAAAGACACACATCCCAGATAGCACCCAAACTTGCAGCAAGTTTGTACGCGGTTTGTCATTGCAAATCTGTAAATTTGCTACAATCTTGCAGCGAGGTTGCTAGTTGACTGGTGACGAAAGGGAAAAATCCACGAAACGGAACGCTTTATCTTCGATATCATGTTGTTGCCTTTTTTGGGTTTATGATTACTACAGCGACGAGACGGAACAGGTTGGTTCTAGACATTCACGAATAGGAACGCCGTTCCGGTCTGCTCCGGTCCATTTCGAGCCCTGCAAGTTTCACGCCAAACTTGCTACAAACTTGTCTTATTGAGCATTAATCCTGTGGCGTAAAGAAATTCAAGTGTCTGCAGTGGGGTTCGAAGCCAGAATCTTCAGATTTGTTTGTCGTCCGTCACTCTAACCACTATTACACGGTTCATCTTCTGAATGTAATACATTTTACTATTCCTTTTATTTTACGAAGACAGTTTCTGAAATAAGGGCATGCATATAGGCTTAAATTCGAAACTGGGAGAGCTTATTGATCCTGTGTTAGAGCAATAAAGAAGGCTGATTTTTCACAAGCTCAGGAAAATCATAATGACGTGTATACTTTCCTGCTAGGCTTGATGCCATTTTGCATATTTGGTTGGTCTTTGTATTGCGTACGTACACATCATTATGCTTCTCGTATTTCGAATTCGGATACTTTTTCTCAAGCTAATATTTTGTGATCCAAATCCTAAAGTATTCTGCAACCAGTGCAACTTATAATCACTACAGGCTAGTATTGATTTTAGGATAAAAAAGTCCATATTAAAAAAAAATGCTTATAAAATATATAAGTATATAGAAATATTTGAAAGTAACAATGGAATATTGTATTGTCACCCGACTTACGTCGCGGTGCAAAGTTTTATTATTGTATAACGTCCAGAAATGAGTTAAATTGGCGTTGCAAGATTTGAGGACACCACGAACTATTGTGAACTAAAGAAAAAGAATGTAAAAAGAAGTCAGTCAGGAGTGCTGCGATAGGGCATGGGTTCGAACCCTACTGCAGATAGTTGAATTTCATTCTGTCATAGGCTTGATGTTGGCTCACCAACGCTTCAAAGACAGGTTTCACGAGCGTTGCAAGTTTGACGTAAAAGGTTAGTAGCAAGTTTTGCGTGACAGTTTTTTTTATCAGCTTTGCTGCAAGATTGAAGCAAGTTTGCAGACTTTCAAAAGTTAAACTTAGAGACTTGAAATCTCAGACTTGTTGCAAACTTACTCTAAGCTTACTGTTGTATCTGGGATAGAGAAATATTTGCCTGATAGTGACACACTGAACAGTATCGGTTACTCGTCTCTGCAAAACTTCATTCTGTGATGCTCTCAGAAACCCGAAGAAAAAGAAAACATGTGTTGTTCAAGCTTTCGTCTATGATTTTAGCACATGACGTAAGAAGATACCGTATTTACATGACATTATACGAAATTGGACAAACTTGATTCGTGTTGTATACAAAACTATAATAGCTGAAATACATACGCAAGATTGAGAGAAGGTTTCCTCCAGCTACAGTATAAGCTGGTTTACCCAGTTTTTTTTTCAGTGGTGTTTTAAAATAGTGAAAATCGAACTCATGCTCATCTGAATTCTGTTGTTGCTTCACACTGTCACAAAGACTCGAACTAAGTTCGGAACAGACTTGCAGGAGCACGACAGATAATGGAAAAGGGGGGAAACAATAGGTATTATTCACCACACCTAAGTAGCACAGCGGCAGTCGCGTCTTATTTGTAATTGTAACTCCTTACGATAAATAATGGAACATGGAGTGAAGGGTGGGGTTTTGCAGTGAGTGAATCTGCAAATGAAATTGAAGCCCTATTGTCCAATGGCCAAGGTGACCTTCTTCAATATGTTTCCTCTGTATGTGTCTGTGAGAGAGTGTGTCTACGTGTGACCTTATTAATTGAACTTTAAATTACACTTTTGTCAAGAATTAATTACACCTATTAATGCCAACACATACGTAAGTAATTAACATCCGAGCCCGTGGATGAGTCAGACAACTCGTTCAATGCGACCCCTTCATAACCAACCTTGAATACCCCCCCCCCCACGTTCCCCTCTACCTTCGAACTTCTTATTGTTTGTAGCTCCTCCCAATTTATTCCTTTGAGAAGTTCCGATAAACTTTGACATAATATGATCTGCCCACATAAAACAGAATAAAAGGAAGAAGTGTTGCCAACTGTCACAAAATGTTGAAATAGTGGAGGCCAGTGTGGCAGTCACCTAGGATGGGTATACTGTAACGATATGCTACAAACAGAGATGGTTTTAGAGGGTGAAGCTTGGAGATTTAAGGGTGGCACAATGATAGAGCACTTACCTCTGGTACGTGGAGCCCTTGGTTCGATCTCTGCTCAAGCCATTTGGGCTTAGTCAATACCGTGTGTGTGGCTTTTTTCGGGGTTCTTCCATTTTCCCCTTTCTTCATTCCACCAATGGACATTTCCGTTTTCACGGTCCTTATATATTTAACAATTTGATTGTGTACATCAGATTAAAAAGATATCATGTTTTTGGAATTCAACTCTACGGTTTCTCGTTACGTAGAAATGTAGCATGAAATACTGAAAAATTCCACCTCCTACGTCATCCAACGAAACTCGTCTTCTGATTGGTTTGACGTAATCAATTTGCAGTAGTTTAATAAATAGCCTATATGTGTGTCTTACTGTGTACGTATCTTCCGAAGTCAAAAAGCATGAACTTGTTCAAGCCCGTCACCGGGAAAAAGGTGTTCTTTTTGATTGAAAGTGAATGGGGAAACTCATAGTCATCTGAAACTATGTAATGAACTTTTGGGATCCGCCATTTTGAATCCAAGATTTTACAGACATTTTGTAAAATTTTTGTATAACCCACTAGTGATGATGTACCGCCATACAAAATTTTGTTTTTCTATGCGGTGGCGTAGGCTGTGTATTCTATACAACAATGGATTTGGCGGCCATTTTGGATCTAAGATGGCGACTTTTAAAATTTTTGGTAATATTTCTTAATCTACACTTGATAATACACATTTCTGCAAAATCTCGTATCTCTAGCTCAAACGGTGTGGAAAGTGAATTTTTGGGGCCCGCCATTTTGAATCCAAGATGCCGTCTTTGGAGACATTTTGTAATATTTTCGTAACCTACTAGGTTCGTTGGACCGTCAAACGAAATTTAGTTTTTCTATCTCCAGCCGTTTAGGCTGTGTATTCTATATAACAATGGTTTTTGCGGCCATTTTGGATCCAACGATGATGACTTTTTCAAATTTTTTGTGATATTTGCTTAATCTGCTGGTGATGATGGACGTTCATACCAAATTTCGTTTTTCTAGCTTCAACCGTTTAGTCTATGTATTTACTACTAAAAGTCTTCGTTTTTTAGGTGACACTAGACATCAATCTCAAGAACGAAAAGAAAGAATATTCACATCATCACCTAACGAAATAATTAATAAATACTACCTAGGTATGACACAACACACTTGAACAAGTTGAAACAGCAAATATAGGCCCTACCTGTTTTTATTAACAGAAATATCTGGAATGAATGGCATGGTGTTGTGTCACTTTGTAATGCTTGTTATCGCTATTTTATGTCGTATTTGACTTTCTCTCAGTGTGGCGTAAATCGTTAACGCGTAATTTATATTTTTCATTCTTTTTTCTTTCACCGAAGGGTGATCGAAATCCTTATCGAGAAACGTGTTTGTTTTTTCTTCTACGAAACGGAATAGTAACTTCAATGCAATAGTTTCAACTTAATTTTTTGTTTCTAAAATCCTTTTTTTCTCTCTTTCTATTGGTATGTTAAAAACATCGAGCTCTACGTAACGATACTGGAGTGACTGCTTAGTGTCGAAAGATAAACGATACTGGAGTGACTGCTTAGTGTCGAAAGATAGACGCCTTCGCAAATATTTGAAGAGTACAGGAAACACAATCAAAGCCACATTTTGAAAGTTGTAAGAAAACACACATTTTAAGGTGTAAGGCACTTCAATTTTAATTCAAAGGGAGACACCTTTGAACACGTTGTTGGACAAATTTAATTTTGCTTCCTCACACTCAGATAATTTGTTCAGAGAGATAAATAACACATGTATGGGAACATATACAGCTCGCCGGAGAAAATGACGTACTTCATTGTCACCTTAAAGCAAGGACAGGAATGGGTGGCTATCGTTCAAAGGTGCCCCTCTAGGGGGTAGATTTGAACAAGGGTGGGGTAGCTTTGAACGTGGTTGGGGCAGCTTTGGACACATACTTAATTTTGTTACAAAATCATTTAATTTCTTAGTAAATGCTTCTAGATACAAATACAGAAGCAGAAAAAAGTAAACTAAAGTTTTACTAGCCATACAAAGAATATAAACTACGCAGTTGTTAACAAACGTTGAACTTACCACTTGCTTGCTTGTTTCTTTATTGGTGTTGTGAGGATTGCATAACCATTAGGATTTCATAAACTATGAACTCTTAGAAATTTTGTAAAAAAATCTTACACATAACCTAATTGAAATGCTTTAATACAGTGTTTCCCAACCTGGGGTTCCCGGACACCAGGAGGACGCGACAAGCATGTAAGGGGGCCGCAATAGTGATTGCCACGAAAAGTCAAGTTAAAATCAGTAAAAACCCAAACCAACGCAATAAATAAAGTGAATGAACAACAACATTTTAATGGTCTGATACGACCATCTATCCTCAAGTTGGGATTTTCACTAGTTGCTTGAATTAAAAAGAAATTGAATAGCTAATATAAGCACTAATAATTCCTATGTATGGCCTTCTCGTTTTTAGATAATGTCTTCTCCAAAAGATTTCTTGGGTTTGCCAAAGCTTAATCCCTAATTGACGCGAAGAAAATAGTCTAACTGGAAATTGTTTTCGATGTTTGCAGTGTTGTTACTGTGACCATATTTTCTCAAATCAAATTCGGGACAGATCATGCAGGGATCTAATCCTTTTTGCGTGTGGTTTGAGAGGCAAGCCTCGAAAAGCTATTTTTCAGACCATACTTTCAGCTTGAAATTTGCGTTTTATTTAAAATAATCTCGACTTTGAAAACACAAAATTTTAGGACCGATTCCAAAGCCGAAGTTTAGTCTCAGTAAATTTTTAAATGCACCCGTTTAGCCTAAACCATGGTCTATGTCTTTGCAATCAGGCAATAGACTCTATATTACCAACTTCAGAACTTAAAGGAACTTAGTCACTGAAAATAGTCATAATAAGTAACGCGCTTTACAAGACACGTTCAGTGCCTAATTAATTGGCATAAGCCTCTTGAGAGTATGTTTTTCTTTAAATTATTCATCCAAAAACTTTTAAATTACGATAATACATCAACCGTTACCAACACTTATAATAAAACTTTTTTTGGTCAGATTTACTTCAACTGTACCATAGACATAATAGATAGACTTATCACGCTTCCCCATTTCTGTCTGCGCTAAAACTGATGGGGTTTTATTCAGAGCACGTGATTTTGAATCCATCCGCTAGATAGCTCTGCCATAGACCTGATACTAGAATATGATGTCTTTGGCAGAGCTATCTAGCGGATGGATTCAAAATCACGTGCTCTGAACAAAAGTCCACCAGTTTAGCTCAGCCAGAATTGGGGAAGCGTGCTAAGTCTATGACTGCACTTATCAAATTAAATTATATCGCCCTTATTTATTGAAATTCAGAACACTGTCCCGAAAATTTTGGGACGTACGGTCAGCAAGAATATTGTTAGAAAACTGAACTGAATTATGCTTTCATGTATTGAAAATGTACGTCTTAAAAAATAAATAAATAAATAAAAGGCTACAGATAGCGCAACTTGGTTGTAGGAATAGGGGTCCCCAAAGAGTCTAGTAAGAAAACAAGAGGTCCGCAACCTGCAAAAGGTTGGGAAAGGCTGCTTTAATAGATATAAGTAAAAGAACGAAACACTGTTTATATGTTGCAAACTATTTTTTTCTTCTCTACAGCAAGTTTTAGCCGTAGGGACATAAGCTGCTTACTTACTTACTCTATGGCTTACGGAACTCGCAAGTTCATCGCCGCAGTAACAAACGTTCTTCATAGGATTCCATCTTGAGCAAGATCAAACCGTTTTTCATCACAATCACCTACTTGTCGAAGATCCCTTCTAATGGTATCCTCCTAACGTCGTCTCGGTCTTCCCAAATGTATCTTTCCCTCCGGCTTACCAACCACAATGGAATATAATCTTCGTTTCCTGGAAAGTCTTTTTTTTTAAAAGATTGGGTTGAGAGGTAGGAGAGTCGGATAGACTCTCGTTTGAAGCTACCGTCCCGACATTTGCTTGGTGTGACAGTAAAAGACATTTTAAAAAACCTCAGTAACGATGGACCGGGGCGGTCTTTGGAATCATTCCCAGGACCTTCCGATAGGAAAATATGAAGAACTTGGACATTCGTGCCTCCCGAATGAATATCCAAAGTCCGAAACCGTAACTATTAAAGGAAGCACGCTGGGTTTACATTTAATTATATTATATTAATTACTTACTGAGAGAGAAAAAAAAATTGAAAGAAAGTAACACATTTTCGAAAGTGCCATATGTTTTTTAAAGCCTGCATAGCAACCTACCTTTCACTGTTAAAAGAAACAGTATTTTTCTATAATATTTTCCTTATAAGAGTTTATCATATAGAAAACATACGACAGCTGACAGGCCAAGTGATATAATTGAAGTACTCAACCAGCTGGCTATGACGTCACAGTGTTTCTCCCCTTGGGATACGTGAAAAAGAAATCGGGTAGAGTAGGTGGGGGTATTTTTTTCTCTTTAAAGAAAAGCTGCTTTACAGGACTACGAGGCTCAGCTGTTTCACGTCCACCAGTTGTTTCCAGAGAAAACCAGTAGGGGGCAAAGTTGTCGTGTGGCAAGTTACGAGTGGGAGGTATTACGGAAAAAGTAATAATTTTTATAAAACGTTGGTGGAAATGAAAAAGTGTGCCCTGAACTGAAAGTTTACATCCGAGTTTAATGGCCTGGGATGCATATATTTACCCCAACTGCCTTTTTGTATTGCAAGTGATTGGCGATTCGTGATTGGTCTGTTGGTCATTTGTGCTGACGTCGTCCGAACGAAGCAAATCAGAAGACACTGCGAGTTATGAAACAACGTCTTATGAACGTCTAATGGTGAAAAATGGCGTCACTTCGTTTTGTGAATGATGTTGCTGTAGTAAAAATCACGGAAATAATGTCGAGCGAGCGAAGACGGGTTATTTAAAGTCAGGTTAGTGCCGTTTAACACTTACTCCGTGCACTCTCGACCCCAACGCGGAAGCAGTCAATCATGAATCGACAATCACAATAGGATATTAATGTGTTATTTGTATTCGTTCTTGGAGTTATCAGCAGAGGCTAATGCATTATGGGTAACCAGGTCTCGAAAAGAAAATTTTCACGAAACGGAACTTTTTTTCACGAAACGAATTTTCAGCTTTACCTTCGTTAGCATGCTCTTACCCTTTTTGTCTATAATTATCATATTTACGAGACGGAACAGGAAGGTTCCAGATATTCACTAACTGGAATACCGTTCCGGTTTGCTTCGGTCCATTTGTCGAGCCCTGTGGGTAACGTGAAAAGGAGGGACCAGCAAAAATATAGCCAAACCAGCTAAATGGTATGGAAATAGAACGAAATATATGTCTTACGAAAATATGTTGTTTAAGCGTATAAGCGTATGTTCAAACTATATGGCAGAAATGAAGAATATGAAAAGTGCCTAGGATATTCCTAGAATTGTATGGTCCTTAGTTGCAATATACATGAAATAGGTCCAGGAACACTTTCATTTTGCCAGTTATTCCTTAGATTTGAATAATTTCAGCTTATATCTTATTCTTAAAACTGAAATACAAATTGAAAGGCAACGCAAAGGATGCGGGAAGGAGCCGGACAGGGTGCCATCTCGTAATTAGCCTAGTATGACTAAGGAAGAACCCTGGAAAAACCTCAGTTCGAGTGTCCTACCGCTGCTATCGAACTAAGAACCTCCTGAATGGGAGGCCAGCATACTAGCAACTGAGCTATTACCATTCGGTAGTTAAAATAGGAGATAATCGTGCACCTTTTTTATGTTCATGGATATTTTTATCCTTTGGAAATATATTAACAGTATTCTATGAATATTTCTTCATAATACCAAATTGCAGTGGGGTATTCCAAGAATATTTCAAAGCTTTCAAGGATATTTCTGGGCTGTTAGGAATTAAAATAGAATATTCGTGGAATATGTTGTACTTGTGGGTAAATAGAAATAAAATGTCTTTAGTGAAGTTAATAATAGAATTATGACTTTGTTTTCTACGTAAGATCTTAAAGGTGTGGATGACGGATGCTATTTTGGAATGTCCCTGACAAGAAGATTGTTTTACTGGTCGATTTCTGTCAGATGTGGAAGTTTTAAATTTTGTTTCTTCTACACTTTCCTCGTCGTTCATTGAGTTTTGCAAATATGTAGTCCTTAAAATTTCATGAACAAAATGTACAACAGTTAACTGCGTACAATTCATGACTGGTAATAACCCAGGAAAATCGTTTGGGGTGGGGTGGGATATTCCCAGGGTAATTGCCACAAAAGGAAATATTGCAGACTTTTACATTCAATAACTTAAAAAGAAATCTTATTAAAGGAACGATAATAAATGCAGTGTTCAAAGTACGAACTGACATTTCTCTTTGCCTCGATCATTAAACAATGTTTCGAAGAAGCAATTCATTGCACAAACATGCAAAGTTCATAGTTCGATAGCAAAGGAACCCAATGTCGTTCTTATGGGAGGGCAGATGGGACCCATGCCCCGGACCCCGTACGTTGGGGAACCCACCGTAACATAGGCAGAAGAAAATAATGTTATTAATCAACTTGTCTACTAAGAGAGACCCCGCGAAACAGTTTGGCCCGGGGTGCCGGATATCGTAGCGGCGCTACTGGAGGAACCATCCGGGAAACTGGAGATCTGAGTTCAATCCCATGTCTGTACACCAAGGATTTTTCTCTGTATCTTTCTTGTTTTACTCACGTCGTAAATATACACTCACTAGTAATGTTACCAAGTTGGGTTTAGTTTACGGAAGTCACTTTGGGCACAAAAATCGCACTGGGTAAAGAAATATTAACTGGCTGTAACCTTCATCGTGTCTTCAGGTGATGATGAGGAACGTAGACAGGCAGCTGCTGTTGTTAACAAAAAATTATATCTTCAAAGAAAAAAAAAAGCTCAAGCGAATGTTACAAAGAGAAAAGAAAATAATCGTTCAAGGTCCTCTTCCTATATCATCTAGTGTCATCATTGCCCCTCACTCCTCACGTTCTGTTTTACGTGGTGGCTGCCACACCACCAGCAGCAGCCAGCGACTTCTTCACCTCTTGAGGATAGACCCAGCCGCACTTCAATTAATAGCACCTGCTCGCAAGTTACGGCACTCCTATAAGCTTTCATGGTATTTGTCGGTCTGGCGTCTTCTCAAAACCCAGATTAGGACTAGCCAGATATTGTTATTTTAAATGATAACCTGCAACTACACAACAACTCCTATACACACAAAATAGGTGATAGAATTCTTCAAAGTAACCACCGCGTGTGTTCTGAGATTTTATCAAATTTATTACGATACTTCGTGTGTGTTTGTGTGGTCGATTTTTACAAACAAGTACAGACCAGGCAAGATCCGGTTTCGGTACTAGCGTGTATGCAAATATTCGGATCCGGATTTTGGATATTCTACTACACCGGAACTGACCACTACTAGTTTTTACAGTATCATAGACTCCCGACTTTGTCCAAACCTTGCACTTGGTACGTAGGGAAAGAGAACCTGACGTAAATTCAACGTACCATTTCGGTATTTGCTTGAATTGATTGACCAGATAAATCTACGCTCAAAATGACCGGTGTCAGTAGGATTTAAAGTTAAACCCGTTGTTCTTCAGCATAGCAGATTCGTTGGCAGCGTACCTCACTGAGAGATAGGGTTCTAAGTATTTCATAAAGTAGACCAGTGAGGTTAAGTAATAGGCGTTTACATTTTGGTAAAACGGGGAGGTTTAAACTGTCTAGAGTAAGTAGAGAAACATTGCCATATTATTACGCTTTTAAAATTATACTCTTACATGCTTTAAAAATTACGTTAAATGAGAAGACACAAAACATAGGCACTCTTTTAACATATCTTCATCTCATAACAATAAGTATTGTGTTACATCGCTCACTTCAAGGATGTCCTCTGTCTGAAAAGGACTAGCTAGAGCCCACATGCTCAGGGACGTATTTAGAAGGGACTTCGAAATCCCTAAATATTTTTTTATGGAAAAGTATCGAATTGAATTTATTTATGGCCTTTAGGCATCTAAGACTCAGGCCGGGATAGGGAATGAGAAATGATGCGGAAGGAGTAGGTCAGAACCAAAGTTGAAGGTACCATCCCGGCATTTGACTGGTGCTAATCAGGAAAAACCCCAGCCAGGACCTCCCGAATGCTAAGCCAATGCTCTATCACTGTGTATGGAAAATCAATGGTCGAAATTATATATATCTTACCTAATTTCGCATTCAGACACACCTTAAAACCTTGAGGGATTAACTCCTCTCCAAAACAACTCCAGAATGCCTGCCTGAGTTTAAAGTGTGCGCTTTCTGTCCGTCCAAGTACTGTAATAAGTTTTCGCATATCAAGTACTTTTGTAGGCTGAATTCCAGATCTCTTATAAAACGTTTGTTCTACGTAGAGTTCGAATATAGCCTACATGGATTGTTCTTGTTCCTAATTATGGGCAAGACGTCTTCAAGTGGGGGAGTTTCTTCATAGTACACCTGATACATTTGTTGTTCTTGAAGCTCCTACAATTTTCAAAAATATGAATCAGTTCCACTTTTAACATTTTTGAAACTAGTGGAAGTCCTGACTCCTGATTGGAAAGTCAAACGGCTTGAGATGATGACAAGCATTATCTTGTGGCAGCAAACGAATTAGAGGGTGAAGGTATACGAAATTTCCGTAAGAGATTTCCCGTCACAATTTCGAGTTTCAGGAAGTACAGAACCTATTTTCGGAAAGTGTCGAATCGTGAATTCTCTACAGGTCCAGAAGCCTCGAGAGCTTAGGAAATCCTGTGTCATTGAAGAAACTCAACAGTTGGAAAACTCGTTAACTTCTGAGACCTCAGGAAGTACCGAAAAGTGGAGAGTCCTGAGAGCTCGACAATTCCGGACAACTCAAGATTTTTCCATCGTGGAAATTTTTCGATTTTCGAAAAAATTTCTCTTCTCTTTATGAAATAATTGAGGATCACCAATGTGGATTTAGAAGAAATAGATCCACGTTGAACCAGATTTTCGCCTTGAGACAAATTTTTGGGAAGAAATGGGAATACAATGGGACGGTTCACCAACCATTCATTGATTTTAAGAAAGCATATGATTCTATCAAAAGAGAAAAGTTATACAGTATCCTGATACGATTTGGAATTTCGAAAACACTGGTTCAGGTAGTGAAGATGTGTCTCAGCGACCCCATAAGCAGAGTACGGATACGTGTCAGATAGTTTCAAGATTCGCAACGGATTGAAACAAGGCGATGTCTTGTCACCACTACTGTTTAACTTTGCGTTAGAATATGTGATTTAAAAATTAAAAGGGACTATCATTGAATGGTTTGAATTAACTGTTTGTATACGCGGATGATGTAGATTTAATAGGGGACGATATAGATGCACTACAAAGTAACACCGATGTCTTAGTAGAAGCGTGCGATGAGATAGGTCTACAGGTAAACATAGATAAAACAAGATACATGATAACAAGTCGAAACACAGGGAATGAAGGAAATAAAAACATAAGAATTAGAATTAAAGGTCATAGAGAAAGTAAACAAATTTAAATACTTGGGAGCATACGCAAAAATGAGGTCACGGAAGAAATAAAAAGTCGTTTAGTATCGGGCAACGCATGTTTCTATTCAGTCCAAAAACTTCTTACATCGCAATTAAAGGTAAAAAGGTAAAATTATCCCTTGTGCGATACGCATGGGGTATGTGGAGGTAGCGCTCCACATTCTCTTGACCTACGGTACGATGTGAGGTGAGGTGGTCAGTCCCACGCTCGACCACCTTTACCTTCCCAATGTGCCCAGAATGGTTATTCTGCCGGTAATATTTTATTGTTACGAAAGTTGGAGTACGACCCTAGCAGATGAACATAAATTACGTGTGTTTGAAAATAAGATTTTGAGAAAGATATACGGGCCGAAACGGGACGAGATGACTGGATAGTGGAGGAGATTGCATAATGAAGAACTCGACGGACTGTACGATTCACCAGATGTTGTAAAAATAATGAAATCGCAACGACTAAAGTGGGCATGCCATTGAGTTCGGATGGAGGGAGGACGAAGATTATATTCTATCCTGGTTGGAAGGAGACCATTGGGAAGACCGAGACGTCGTTGGAAGGACAATATTAGAAGAGATCGTCGAGAAGTAGGTGTTCGTGATGAAAACTGGTTTGATGTTGCCTAGGATAGAATCCAGTATCCAACGTTTGTTACTGCGGCGATGAACTTGCGATTCCATAAGCCATAGAGTTAGTTAGTTAGTCAACTTCTTGAGAGTAAAAACCTTGTCTGCCAGCGCAACCTGAATTAAAATGGTCAGACACCTCTGCCTATCATTTCATCTGCTTTATATGTACTTTCACCTTAAAGTGTTGATCGTTGGGGGAGAAAACTGTGTCCTCGAACAGGAAACAAATATTAGTAGACAGTTACTGACACATCTTGTGAATATCACGAACATAGTCTTCACTGGGTTCAAATTTTCACAAGTTAGCAGCGCTCAGCAAGTCAGCAGTGTTTGGTATGCTTGAAGTCAACACTGCCTCCATACCTATCTGATCTCTCACTTTGTGTCTCTCTGGTTACTATCTTATATTGCAAAACGTGAAACAAAGAGGTGTTATATTTCAAAGAAACACGACGACTACTGCCAATCTTGCTTGACATCATACATGCTGTTGTTCCTCGCCATCTGCTAAGCAAGTCTCACTGGCTGTTAAGAGAGGTATATGATAAAAAAAAAAACAATAAAAAAAAGAAACAAGCGAAAAGGCAAGATTGTTAAATTAAAGAGGGAAGCTGCGAACAGCAGGTGTTTTTTGAAGAGCAGAACCAGCTTTAGCCACGTGCCAGAGCCACTTGCCGACCTCGTAAAAAGAGATTTGACCACCTCTCCTCCTCTTCAACGATCAGACTCTTCTACTAATATTAAAACTGTTGTTCTTTCATAGCAATAAACCATTATGTTATGGTAATGATAATGATACTTGTTTGATGACTACGTAGATACTTTTCCAACGTAGAATTAAAATCTCCCAAGTCTCGCCTAGATTTACGGTTGGAATTTGGAGAATGGTTTTCCAACCTATGAGTCTGAGATTCTATCGACAGGTGTCTCTGATAGTCATGATACTAAAATGGAAGGAATTACTTCATCAAATCGTTCTTTCTTACCTTAAAACCTCTCATTAAGTATGTAAATCTGGAAAGGTAGAAAGTTACTACTCCATACTATTACTCATTTCTCCCAAGTTCGAATGGAGTATTATGATGCTGGTGATGATGATGATTGAAGCTGCTGCTACCGGGCTGCTTCTCTATGTGGTAAACGATCGACTTTTGGTGCGAGTGGTTCGAAACGAGATGGAGATTTTAAATGTGTGTGTTAATCCAGCTTATTGGTGTCAGTTGGAGTTATACTTCAGTTAAGAAAGAGGTGGACTTAGATCTCCAAAGCTAGACAAAGTTGTGATGATGAGGCGTTGCGCTGATCACGTGATCTATGAGCTGAAAACTCTCCCTAATACGAGCTGTCGAAACAAGAAATTTAGTTTTAGAATATGAATGATTGATTCAATTGTAATTAGCATCCTAAACGAGCTAGTGGACTTCAAAGAACTCTGAACCACTCCGTTCATTACATCCCGCCGTGACTTGAAACCATGAAGTTTCAGATGATGGTGGTTGGTGTTCTGCTACGGTAGGTTTATTTATAACTACTACGGGTTGATTTGTCAGTGGCCTCAGTCTCTAATTTATATTTATTACTCTTGATAGTATATCATTCCTACTAGGATTTAGCACACGAGGTGTGGGCCAAGCAACTTCAACAACTATACTTTATCTTTTGAAACTATCTTCATACAACTAGTATGTTTAAAGGGAAGTAGCTCAAAAAAGGTAAACAAGTATACTTTCACCTTGATACTATTTTTGTACTGCTAGAATGTGTCCTAACATCTACTGGTATCATTGCAAAATTTGCCTGGTGTGACTGAGGGAAAACACAAAAAATGTGAGTAAGTATGACTGACCCGAACAGGATTTGAAACCTTGTTGATCCTAAGGCTGTTGGAACAGGTAAAATTTCTGAAACTTTTGCCTGAGACTACAGGATGTCAGATCAAAGTGTTACATTACGCATAAGAGAAAGAATAGGAAAGGTATCATACAGACATTCACTTGATACAACTGACGGAAACAAGATTTGAAACCGGAAGTTTCTCATTACAAGACAAATAGGAAGTTAGTCCAGATCGAAGGTTTAATTGAAAGATGAAAAATTCCGGTACTCATAATAGGATTTCGAAATAATACTTGTGGACTTCCTGGTCAGGTTTTCTTCTCCAGTAGTGGGTTTCGAGAGCAGATTGTCTTCCAGACAGCAATCAGGATCATACATAATGGTTCAGCATTGAAATTTTCAAGATCTGATCCCACAATTTTGAATATCTGAACTTGTTTTGAGTTTAAGTAGCTTCGATACTATACATACAAGTTTAAAATTTCGGATACTACGTACCGACGAGTACAGGCTCAATTTAATGATTGGTCCAAACCATAATCTTAACTCCTGGTTCCAAACGAAACAAGGAACGTCACTTTTCCCCCGTGTCTTTTCTCTTATGATCATTGAGTGCATATCCCCAACTATTGTAATCTCACTTTAACTGCCGGTGTGACTCCTCCTACTAGTGACGTGCTCTTGAAAACACGTGGCTGCGGTGTTGCCAATTCGGTCGCTCACCCATAACTCCCTCAGTCATACTTATTGGAATGCAAAGCAGCTACTAAAGATGCAAAAATTTGTTTGCTCGTCGTGGCAACAGCGGGGATATGTTCTATTGCGTTACACTGACAGCAGCGAATGACAAGGGGTGTTGCCATCTTCTATTTGTGTTCTTTCTCCATGATTGGACACCGGCTGGTATGGCGTGAAGACAATAAGTCCATACTCCTGGTGAAAAGTTAATGCTGTACCAATAAGTTAGTAACGTAACTACATCGTACAAACTTCTGATTAATACTCAAATTGAAAATAATTTTTGTTCCTTGTATCTTTAAAAGATGACTTGCCATTATCGTTTTTCTTTACAGTTTTTCGGAAGACATTATTTTTTTCTTATTTCTTTTGAAGGAGGGAAGAAAAGTATGTTTATGATAAGGTTCAGTGATTCTTAATTTAGTCTTTCATGTCCATCAGTGCTTGGTTCAAGCAACCTTCTCGCGGCGTCTTTTTTGACATTTCGTTTTGACGTCATTTATTTTTGTTGATGACCGAATGTGGGAACCACGAAGACAAATAATGATGGCATAATTTGGTTGTGAAGCATTCTCTCATAAACATGATCAATTATTTGACAAGCGGAAATAACAATACCATCTTCATAGGAAGAAGAAGAAGAAAAAGAGTAGGTTGGCCTTTTCTTTTTCACCCCCGTTCTTTAATACCGTTTTAATGGTGTTTTAAAGCATGTCCTTTTTTTTCTTATAAGAAATAAGGAAACTGAGAAAGAGAAAGATTCAATATGATCGCGTGATCCATTCAGGGCTATTTGTTCCTCAAATATAAAACACATACAAACATCTCATAGCCAACTTCTAAAATGATCTAAATATCCTTGCTCAAACTGTCGGGATATCCTTTTTGTTTCATAAATTTAGCAAAGTTATATTAACATGAAACAGACATTTTCCTGGAGAATGAGAAAGGTAGAATTCTAGGCTCAAAAACAGTTACGAAAACATCTAAACCGTAAAATTAGGCAATCACTAAAACTTTAAAGTTCCGAAAAACCTTGAGCTTTGGTAGACACACCGTCACTGAAGTATAAGTAACGAAGTAGATGTTAGAATATTTTTAAAAGAAGAAATAGAACATTAAATTAAGAAATAAATAAGCACTCAAACGTTTTCTAAGAAAAAGACAGGAAATATATAATAAAACCTTGAAAATTAACTGATAAATACACGTTGTAACCTTTAGAAATAGAGGAGCAAATATGTTATGAATCCTTAAACATAGACAATCAAACAGATGCTATGGCACTTAAACCCTAAAAATCCGCACTAACAACTTAAAAGAAAATAGGTTGTAAAATAAGTTCGCACTAAACCTTTACAAATGGAAGGATAAATAAGCAATAAAAGTTCCGTAAAAGCACATAGGCACATGGACACATAAACATAGATGAGATAACAGGTAATAAGGCACTGGAACCTTAGAACCAGGTATTAACACCCTTAAAAATAGGTAGGAAAATAAATATATATTGAAGCTTTAAAAAGGGAATGGTGAATAAGCAGTGTAACAGTTCCGAAAATATGGATGACTAAAGTTTATTGAAAGTGATGAATTTAAACTATGGCAAGCGATTTGATTTAAACTATTGAAGAAAATTTTATACTGCTTGTATTGACTGATACTCTGTAAAGTATCAATATCAGAATAAAAGGGTTTCAAATTTATGTTACTGTAACTGTAAATAAGATATTAATGAATATCTTGTATATATTCATATTTCATATACGTTATAAATTTAATGGAAATAGTTCATTGAAATATTGTACATGAACTTACATTTAGATAAATATACCAGTTTAACGATATAGTAGAATTTGCATACAAGAGTAACTAACTGCCCAGTAGCCCGCCAGGTGGAATTAACTTTTCTCGACAGAAGTCAATTTGTGCGGAGACTTTGTATATTGTATTCTGAAGAAAAAGAACGTAGGAAGAGGATAATGATAAAACAAGAGGAAGCATGGTAAAGACGATAACCATTAAGATGTTCGTTTATCGAAGAAGATACTTTTGTATTCTGACCAGATGCTGACAGTTATTGAACAGGTCCTATAGTATACTGGAAGCTCAACAACAGAGGTCCTTCTGGGGGCCCTGCGGGCCCTTGGTAAATTTACTTTATTGCTACATGTCAAGAATTTCTCCATTCTATAAATACTTAACCTACAAAAATAAAAAAAAGAGTAAAAGAACGTATAAAATATAGGACGAAACGGACTTGAGTGCCTCTCTGGTGACGCGTATACCTCCAATACCTACCTACCTTCTTACCTTTATTACTATGTATGACAAAAACAGGTAATTTTACCTAGGACGAAAGTAGTTAGGGTTAGCTAGAAGTCCATTCCTCGTTTACTGTTAAGCTAGGGGGTAAAAATACAATATTAGCTCTCCTTAGGTTAGAGGAAGTGAAAATGAAACCTCTGAACGTCAATACATTACTTTTAGTATTCGCAAGCTTGGTAAATCTTCGATTTCCTTAAGCTGCTGAAAAGCGCTTGAGAAATAAACTGAGCTCTAACAAGGACGCGACGGTTAGCTGTAGCGCCCACTACTTTAGTTGCTGTGGATTAGGGCATGATAATCGCTTGTGGGAGCTGGCAAAACTATCTGGCTGTCCGATAGGCTGATGATATAGGAGAGTGTGTTCATAGAGGATGAAATAAATGCTCGTACGTACGACATAGCTGGCTAGGAGAGCACAGAAGTCCATGAAGTTTTAGAACACATACAAGATAATTTGCACACCGTCGGCTTTGTTCTTCAATGAGGAAGACGTTTCGGATACCACGTAGTCAGGAGGATATTTAGCAGATAGTCTAGCTTTTGGTGTAGTGAGCGAAGACCTTGAGAATAATTTTTGTCACGTCATTGGTCGTAAGAACTGTTTCGAGTTCAATTATTTCCATCGTTAGTTACCTTTGAAGCTTCGTTGAAGATTCTTACCTACGAAAACGTATCTTAATAGGATCATAAATCTCTAAAGTTTAGAGACATAGGATAATACCGTGTACAAGGTCAAGAGTACTTTTGTAGACTTTCGCAACATATCGTGTCAAGGCAATAGCATGATTTTATCTGCCAAATAATGAGATATGTTCCGTTGAATCAAAGAGACAGTTATCTCGGAAGATTCAAGTGTCTACGAATGTCAACATAAGTGTATGCTGTAGGAGACTATTTCCATTAAGAGTGATAGTTCTAGTGGTAACAGAACATAATATAGACCTCCGTATTTCGATTTTAAAGAAAGAAAAAAACTTTTAAAGAAAAAAGTATAGTAAACTTTTCGTGCAAGACATTTATTACAGTGAAGGAAAAATGTTATTTTTCTTATTAGAAGTGAATTACCTCACATAAACTCTCTATTGACAAAATATTACTGAACATTAACGTCAGTAGTTGTACTAGATATATTGAGTCAGAGAAAATAAGTGTCATAAGGAGAAAAAAATGTACTTTTCTCATCGAGAAATATCTTGGTAGGAGATTAAAGAAAATGTTAACAGTACATTTTAATCTCATAATACTCATTGTTTCTTTTTATAGAATCATTATATTTTCTTATATAGAGTACTGTAAAAGCCTTTTATCCATAGTTTTTCCTTATCTTATATTCTATATAGCCATATAATCTTTGATTGAACGAATAAGTTGTCAATTCGAACAAGAAGGACACTTGTTGCTAAAGGTATATTTAATTATAAATGACACTTAATATAAGTGTGGGATGAATCTTTATATTCACATGAGAATTCATGCTTAATAATGGCAGAAAAACTAAAATCAGTCAGTGTCGAGTGAATTATTATAACTTTCATATATATTATTATTCATATAAGAATTCATATTATATTATTATTCATATTGATCTTCTTCAAGAACTCTGTGAAGAATACCTGAAGTAAAGAACAGTGTCCAATATTACTTTCATTCGATAAATACAAGTATAATAAGGAATCTACTTATAATATTTAAGTTCTATTAAAGTGATGTCATATTAGAAGGAGTTAATCAAGAATGATATACTGAAAACCATTTGGAATAGCAGTTCATGTATTATTTATCATAAGACTAAAATTCTCTACTACCTCAAATATAGTAATACTGGAAGTCTATCAAGTTTATTAATATTTAAAGGATATTTCAATAATTTGTACAGTCACTCGTTCATTAAAATCAAGATCTTTCAGTCTCAATCTTTGAACAATATCAGTCTTTACCATATTATTTCTTTTTAATAAGCTTGGTCTCTCAAACAAACCTCCACAACTTTATACGGTATATGTTACATATTCATCTGTCATAATGTACAGGTTGTTCCTGAAATAATGGTGATTATTTTACATCAAACCAAGAAAAAGTTCCTTTGAAGAAATTCCGAAATCTGCTTAATTTCGAAGCCAGAGGCGCTCAAAGTTAGGACGGTATCTTCTCAAATGACGTCATATCTATACAAGTAATGGCGTAAGCGGGGTCGGCTTGGCAAATCACACTCGAAGTTGTACCCAATACATCTGATTGGTGAATGCAGCTAAGTGGCTGCAATTAGCTAAGCCGAAACCTCTTTCACCATCATGTGTCAAGCTATGACGTCATTTGTGACACGCCGCCGTGACTTTGAGCTCCTGTATTTCCGAAACTATTCGTAATTTGGAATTTCTTCAAAGGAACTTTTTCCTTGTTTCTATGTAAATAATCACCTCCTGAAGTTTGCACCATTATTTTCAGGGACACTCTGTATATATGTAAATGAATTTTAAGCCATAAGAACTATGCAGCAATGTCATTTTTTTTTTTCACGTAAAAGTGAGACAATTAGTTGTATGAAATTTTACAGAAACGTTACTGGTGAGAAATCAGACAAGTTACAAATATACAAGGAAATAATTTTCATGAATTTCATTTCGGATTCATTTTCTCCCATGTTTATGTCTTCTGGGAATCTCTGTTGATGGCAAAGTGACAAATAAATGCTCTTCGTTCTGACGTAATTACAACCTATTTTGTACAGATTAGAATATGTGCATCTACAACTACCAGGAACTTTGTGTTTCCGAATTTTAAATTCTTCCAATTGATAAAAGGAAAAAAATTAATTAATTAAAGCTGTCGAAATTCTTCCAGCGAAAAATATTTCAAGGGTTGCGTCAAGATTTAACAGTTGCTACGTACATTTTATTTTTCAATCCAAGCTATGGGCGGCTAGAACCTGACTTTGAGTGGAAGGTAAGGTATATAGTAGATAGGCCTTGTACTCATTTGCAGACATTTATTTGCCACAGAAAAAAATGTCTGCGAGCAGTTTATGCAATTGTCTGTCACAAACAAAAGTTCAGCGTCCAAACTTGAGTCTTGTTCTGGTGTGAGTTGATGGCGGAAGCAGTGACTTGTGGACTTTTGTGCAAGTAATTTAAGAGGTCTCCGTACTTACTGTGCGAGTGTGTATTTTTTTTCGTATTTTTTAAAGATACTGTACAAATGACAACCAATAATGAAATTTTGGAAAGCGGCCCCAATAGTACATGTAAATGTGTACGAAATTAACTCTCTGAGATTTTGACATTGTTTTATCTTAGGTACGAATTAGAATTCCTGTAATTGCGTAGGTGTATCACGTCATCAATTACGTGAATTCTAATTTCTCAGCTACAATAATTACAATGCCAAAATCTCAGAGAGCTCATTTCATGCTCATTCACATGTTATTAAGGCCGCTTTCCAAAATTTTATTATTGCTTGTCATTTGTCCAGTATCTTCAAAAATATGAAAACTCTCTCACACACGCGCAGCGTAGGTACGAAAGCCTCTTGACCAATGTAGGATTTGGTGATGGCTAGCACACAGCCGCTTCTTCACGGAAACTAACATATGTGAACTTTGGAAATTTTTGCTTAATCCAAAAATTATTTAATTTTTTTGTTTTCTGGGTTAACTTCAACTGTGCAAATACGTAAATTGTGAAGAAATTTGTTAAGTTTATATAAACTTTTCACCAAATGTGTATAGTCAATTACCAAGAGCGCCCTTGTCTACAAAAATGTAAAATTGAGATATTGCAATTTTTTTTAGATCATTTCATTGTTTTCTACCACTTTAGTAAGATTTTATGATTCCAGAACGTCTGTACTATCATCGAATTATCATAAGAAAGTGAAGGATAGAAACAAAAATCACCAGTAAAATGCGTATATTTTCTATCTTTCCCAATTCTTGCTGTTTTAAAAATGGAAAAATCTTGGTAAACTAAAACTTCTACCACTACTTTTAAGATATTGATAGCTGCAAATTTTTCCTAGCTTTGCAAAAAAAAATTTTGTCGATTTTCTCACATGTATAGCTCTTGGACAATGGAGGGAAACTGGTAATAACTTTTTTCAAAATTAATTTGTCAAGCTACAATTAATAGAGTAAAACACTGTGATTAAAGAGATATCGAATAGGAAAAACATTGTCAAAATTCATGGGTGACACCTGCGGTCATTCCCTTGTTAGTGACCATGATTGGTCGCGATTCTCTCACGCTGATGAAGAAGTCACCTTCACAGATATAAGGACACCACTTTTTTTTTCTGGCCTACAATTCTATTTTTTTTTTTTTTTCAAGCTTTTGTGCGTTACTCTCTTCGCCAGATTGTTGTGTGACTTTCTCAAAAAGTCTCTCTACAACTCTCCCCCAGCAGCGGAAAAAATTTTTTTTGAAGAAAAAATTTTTCAAGGCAAGAAAGAAGCGTATCCAGAATGAACATCACCTTCTTTTACCCTTGTGCGGTGAACACTTGCGTATCGAAACGCACAATTTCTAATTTCCTTCTCTCAACCTCCTTTATCCTCTCCTTTCTTTCATACGCATTGGTTTCGTACGTGTAGAAAAAGAAGGAAAAAAAGGGGAAAGAAGAGAGAATTGAAATACTGTAGTCATCATTATCTTGATTCTGGTTCTCTCAAAAGATGACGTCATTCACAAAATAAAAATAGAAGCTTCCGCCCATCTTGCCTTGCTCTTAAAGAACTAAAAATAAAGACTAAATTGGAAGTCTCTCACTCAGGTGGGAAGCATTGAAAAGAAAGGAAAACGTTATGGTTAATCAATTTCGTTTCGGATTGGGGGTGAGGGGGGGAGAGAGGATTTACTGGAGAGGTCAATGGTGGCATGAGAAGTTTCGTAACTCGAACATGTGCAGCAACATTAGAAGAACCAGACAAATTTATTTTTCCATCGACGGTCAATGGACATGCACTATGAACGATGTTTGTGGGCGTGGCAAAACGAACACAAGAGTCCAAGTTTCCTGTGTATGATTGTCACTCTCATTTTGGGCTTGATTTCCGCATCATGAATTTTGTATGAAATTACCCTTCATCAACGTCCTTAAAAATCCTTCAATATAATATCAAGCAAAAGGTTTCTTCTACAACAGCTCCTGAGAAATATAGAAGAGTGCATTTGTCTACTCCAGAAGCCAGGGGATACGAGTGATATTTACGAATAAAAAGAAAAAAACTTCGAGGTAATCTTCTATATATAACCCGAAATATATGTGACACAAAATTATCATATTTTTCACATATATTTCGGGTTATATATAGAAGATTGCCTCGAAGTTTTTTTCTTTTTATTCGTAAATATCACTCGTAAATATCCTTTGGCTTTCGGACTCCTCATTTATTTTCAAGCTGACAATGTTTCAAAGATGAAAAATCCTACCTAATAGCAACTAGCTACCTATGATTCAACCATGATTCCAAGTATTATTATTATTATTTTTTTGGTCTGGTTATTATTTGCAATTAAGGCTCCTCTCTATCTGCGTAAAATCTAAAACTCTATGCTCAATGGAGTGCAGTCATGACTATTTCTTATCTGAGTGCATTACCAATCTACTTTCTTCATACGGACTTGAAGAAGGCGAAAAATTCGCTTCCTTAACTAAGGTTATGACTTAAGGTTCTTATGGAGATGATAGTTTGAAATTCAGTCAATGGAGGCGCTTTATTTCGTCACTCATGGTGCCCTCTTCTGAAATTTGGCAAACTACTTAGGCTTGAGAAGAAGAGTAAAGTTCTTGTCATAGCATTCTTTTCTCCTGTCATTTAAAATACCCTTCCCCCTCCCCAACAACCCTCCTTCCTTGCGAGGGAAATCGTCGAGGGGAGGAAGTGACTTCAAGTTACTTGAGATTGGTAATTCAAGATTCCCTTGTTTCTTCCTGACTTGCTTGAAAACAGAAACCGTCCATATAAAATCTTCATTCTCTCTTCTGTTTTTACTCACTTTGTAGGAAAGCCTCACTTGCATTTGTGAAGACAAATACTGGCATATATCTGCCAAACTATTTGTTACACGGTAGAGTGAGTGGCTTACTGGCTTTGCAGTGTTTGTCAGCACTATCAGGTATGTTCATGTAGATATTTTGAGTAATAAATCATGTTCAATCCGAAACTACGGGAGTCATTACAGTGGTTGTCTCCCCCTTGCTCCTAACTTTAAATGTTCTCTAGCGGACAAACGAGGCCTTACACGGTCGAATTACTTTGCAGGTATTATCATCATCGGGGTACGAATATATATACGAAGTCTTATCAAAAAATTTAGGTTCCTTGTAAGTGTCCCTCTACGATTTCTTTGAAACTTTGGAGTTTTCCAGAAGGATTAGGAGACAGACGCCTCTGTTTTTGTTTCGGCCCAAAAACGATTTTAGCGGGGGAAGGGGGTACCCTCTAAACTTCAAGAATTGCACAATCTGAGAGTGTTACAACAGAAAATGTCTCCCCGGATTTCCTTGAAACTTTGCGGATACTTTGCAGGTGTGTAGAGGGTATATAATTAACAGATACATTTTTTGTTTGGGGCAACTGCCGTTCAAATTTCCAGAATGGCAAAATTTAGAAGTGCTAAAACACAGTGTCCAACTCTGATTTTCTGGAAACTTTGCGAGTGTATAGAGGGGTTAAACCATTAAACTCATGAGAGGTAGGCCATTTTTCTTGTTCGGGTCAATGTGTATGATATAGGATATGTATGTATGATATAGGATTTAGAATTTAGAAGGCCTTGTTAGCAGAGCTGAAATCAGGTCACTTTTGGTGACCTGAACATGGATAACCCAACGACACGGTCCGAAACTTGACCCGGTCTGTAAAATATAATTAACTTCAAACCTTTGCGTCGTATTTTTCGTGCTTCGGGGGTAATGTCTCCGGTCCTGGTCACCTCTGACAAACACTTGTAACGCAAGGAAATAATTAAAAACGCTGTTTTGTTCTCCAGGTTACCGGGTCTACATCGAGTCGAAGCCTAGACCTGGTCCAAAACTCGACCCGGTGACCCGTTTCAACTCAGCTAGTTACAAGGTAGCATTTTTCCGGCATTTTTTTCCGGTGTTACTGCGGAAAACCCCAGGGAAAATCTGAGTCAGAATGGGCGGCCTCTTACTAGGATCGTTCCCAGGACCTTCCGATTTCTAAGCCAACGAACGAACGCTCTACAAACTGAGCTACGGCCGTTTGGCATATGTCTACTTATCTTGAACGCTGTAGTATCTTAATTGAATATTGAGTTCTTCACGTGATATTTGATCAACTTGTCTTTATGACTGAGATAATGATTATGAAACGGTAATGTCAGCAAGTGTTTTTCTACTAAAGCAAAAAGTATTGGGGGGAGGAGTAGCCAGCCACCACCTCCACTTGGATGTTATTAAAACGACTGTTCTCTGTGTTCTTCCGTGCATTTTTGAGTCTGTGGAATGCAGTAGTGTCCAATTTCACCGAGACCCGTTTCTGTCTTCTTGACAGCTGCTGGAAAGTGTCGTGTGTCATCCTCCAAGGACCAAAAACTACAGTCGAGTCCTCTTTCTCTCTTTTCCTCTCAGCTGATATAGAAGCAAGCAGAAACTAGTCAAGGGGCGGAGAGGTTTTTGAAGTTTATATGTGTTTAGAGGCACAACGAGGAACAAAGAGGGAAGGGGGGAATCCATGGGGAGAACTGAAGACGTGAAACCTGTAAATCGTCCTTCCAGACCTAGGTCAAGTGGTTGTCCTGCCATCTGCTGTGGACTGGAAGCAACTAATTTATCGGTAAAAAGAATCGGCAAAAGGAGGGGAAGGGTGGTCGATAACAAACGATGTTTCGTTAGCTTCCATGTCTTCTGAAGGTATCAGTGTTTCCAAATGACAACATTTCTCTCTGAAAACAGTGACGTAGCATCTTCAGTTTATTTCATAACTAAGGATTTTTTTTTCCTTTGTCAGAAGAAAATTTGAGGAAAGGGCACCAATAAAAGCTACACTGTATGTGTGTGTGTGTGTGTGCGTTTTTGTGTTTCATATTTTTGAAGAACACCGGGCAAATGAAAAAATAATGAAATTTTGGACAGCGGCTCCGATAACTCTATGATAGAGACCTGCACGGGCCGGGCTAGGCCCGAGACCCACAGCCCGGGGCTTGGGCGGGCCAGCTCCGCTTTTCCTATGGGCCGGGCCGGGCTTGCTCTTTCGTCAGGTCGGGTCGGGCTCGGGCCGATTAATTGCACTTCTTTAAAGCAGTTAAATAATTATTGACTTTCTTTAAACTATAATTGGAATAAAGTCAATAGTTCAAGTCTGTATGCACGCCACGTGGAGTGAAAGGTATTACAAACAATGCAATATTTACAGTTGGTGTTGCTTAGCGGCTCCACTTTCACTATAGAGGATTAGTTGTTCACCGGGGCGTTGACCCCAGTCGGCAATCACACGAGTGACTGCATGTCCTTCCCTCAATAAATAACAAAAGAAAGTATGCGTATTGAAGCTTCCTCCGCTGATGGTCTGAGTCAGTACCAGAATATGGTCATTGGTCAATCGAACCATTGGATGCCAGGGAGTGAACGGTCAGAGTTGTCTTCTTGATATAAAAGTGAAATGAAACCGCACTCTTTGTTCTTCTCTCCACTTCAGCGACCCTCTGGAAGAAATTGTGGATGAAGTCAGGGTTGCAGTCTAATACGGTGTTAAATACCGTGCAAATGTAGGCTATACTTTGACTGGCTACTTCTTTGCTGGATTTAAGAAACCTGTGACTACAAGTAATCCTACTGTTCAAAGCGAAAGGATTATTTTGATCCTTTATGTTAGAAATAAATTGAAACGGCAATCCTGTAGAATGAAATTAAAATGACTAGCAAATCTAAGCGCATCACATTGTTCAAACACTCACACAGTCTTGTATGCATTATATATTATTATTATTATTATTATTATTATTATTATTATTATTATTATTA